>APFE030618915.1:73581-173710 GCA_000404065.3 Pinus taeda
CCTTTTACAATGGTCTTGTACTGGTGCAGTCCTTTACCAGTACGCAGGCTGCAACCTGCAGAGAGCTACAACTCTCTCTCGTTTTCTAGTCTCTCCTGTAAGGGAGCTACAACCCCCTACTTCTTTTCAAGGACCACTTTTCATAAATTTTCAAACTGGATCCATAAACATCAACCGATCATCAAGTACATGTAAATTACACAATTAGCTACAGTAACTAGATCAGCAATAACAGAACTAAACCCAGAGCACCTTTTCAATAGAAAAATTTAGTCAATAGAAGATCTTAAGACAGATACGCAGTTTTATTTTCACTGGCCTGCGCCGCTACGCACTTCACCCTCTACTTCTCTTCGTATACTCGCAGAGTTCCTTCTGCTGCACTGCGTGACCATGCACTGCTCCTTCTACTGCTCTGCGTACAGTACGCACCCAAATGCACTATCGCGCCACGTACTGCCACAGTAGGCACGCACCCAAAAGGACTATCGCGCCGCGTAATGCCATAGTACGCACACACCCAAAAGGACTATCGTGCCGCGTACTGCCACAGTAGGCACGCACCTGAACCACTATTGTTCTGCGTACCCACGGAGTTCTCCTCTTTCTGCTCTGCGTACCTACGCAGTCACCCTTCTTCTGCTCTGCATACCTACGCAGCTCGCCTTCTTCTACTCTGCGTACCTACGCAGAGGCACTGTTAAACACCTGCGTACCTTAGATTAGGGCCGAATTTGCAGATCACCAGTGTGCTACAGTTAGACGGATGCGCAGATCTGATCAAGCGCTCGAGAGATCACCCTTCACAGATTCGCTTTCCACTTCACTTTCATATAGATCAAGCTTTTTGAAACAATAACCCAAATATTTTAGATCTTAAGATATTCAAACCAAAAGCCTACTCAAGCCAAATGATCTCCATTTCTTTATATAGGCAAGCTCTTCCTCAAATCATGGACCATGGGGCTCAATAATAATAATAAAATAAAACAATACCATGGGTCAAAACCATAATAACACAATACCGTCGGCTAAATACCAAGGGTAAAACATAAAGAACCCCACGTGTGCCCGCTTTACTGCCTTGAAATGTGTGCACTGGGGTACACACCTCATGAATGGGTAACCTGCGTTTCTGGACGCGGTCCCTGCACGGCATACCTGCGGGTACGCATCTTCTGAACTGTTCTCCTGCATACTTCTTAATTCTCATCTTATTGCCATGGGTGTTGCCATCAAGTACAACATCTGTAACATAAAACCATACCAGAAACATAATGCCAACACTCATTGCAACCATTCAAATCAAGAAACCTATCATGATTTCATGACATAATTTATGGTTGTTAAAGAATCAAATATTCTTGTAGTGACCTATTCGAAAATACATTTGAACAAAAGTTCCAATTCTTAAAGATGAAAAGTACATAAAATTTATCTCTAATTTATAATTTTAAAACTATGGATTTGTGGCAAAATAGGAAGTGGTAATGAGGTAAGGAACATGGAAAAATATAGATTTTTGGAGCAAAATTTATCATAATAGGGTTAAAAAAAGGTAAATTTTAAATCCCAACATTTCCTCTCACATTAGGTGTTGCATGTCTTCAAGCAACAAATATATGTTCCAAAACCTCTGTTCCATTGAAAAAATTAAATATTCATTGTTATCACTTTTCTCCTTCAACCTACTCTATGGCATCAAGTAAGAAATCTAAACTTAAATTATTGGATTTTTTCTCCTTTCTTTGTATGAGTTTGATTTTAAGCCTCATTTTCTTGATTTTGGTTTGTTGAATTTTTTTGTACCATTTTATTTCTTGCCTTTCGAAAAATTCTCTCTATTGTAAGTTATTCTTTTTCCTTATGGAGTTTCAAAAATAGTGTCCTTTAGCTTCATGTTGTCATCCTTAATATATCTATTTAACAACTCTAATTCTTGAATTTTTGTTTGCGACTTTACAACATGGTGATGGATGTTGATAAAAAGAAGAAAACATATTTTCTCTCACTAGATTTGACTACATGCTCACTTTTACAAATAAAGTAATTTATGAAGTGATACACCTTTATAAAATAAGTGAGAATCACTTTTATAAGGAATTTTCTTTATAAATGAAAGTTGCATGCAAAAACAGCTTTGAAAATATTAAATTTATTTTTATAGTGATTCAATTTTATATGACAAGATGAGTGACACTTGATGGTATCCATGGGTACCCACATGCCTCTCCTTCTTCTACATCACTTATAGGCACAGATGATTTGGTTGTTTTCATTTGACACTATGGGCATGAGTAGCATGTAATGGGGAGCCCACCCAAGATATTTGGATGACACTTAGGGCACTAGGAGAGAGACTCCTCAGTGACAGAATTGGGTTGGTGTGCGAGTTAAAAGTTGTAGGTTGGGAGATGAGGAGTTGGTCACGAGGGAGATTTGTGTCACCCTTTCCACAGGGCATGTCAGGACCATGCATGAGCAAAGGACATTGTGTATGGCTGAGGCAAGTTTCTAGTATGTGCCCCAAATCCAGACATTGTATTGGCACATTATCAAGAAGGCAGATGATAGAGTTAGTGGCAATGGTTGGCAGGAGCAGCAGGATGGATCCAAATACACTAATTCAATTGCGAGTATCAGATACCCATATATTGGCTACATTCAGGGGACATCTATTTGGAACATGTGGTTTCCAACAGTCATCAGTACTATGTAGTGGCAAGCACAGGGAACTTTAGCATGCATCAGATTAGTTCATGATATATGGAGCATATATATTGATTGCATGCAGAGACTAGAGACAAGGCACAAATGAATTCTAGAAGTTGTTAAAGCTATGTCACAACATATCTGGCTATGGGATCCAGGGATTCAGTTGGTTGATAGATCACTTTATCTCATGATGAGCAGAGCCATGACAAAGAGTGATCTAGTTCACTCTTGGGTGGACACATGGGGGTTTGTGGAGGCCTTCATCATGTGGAGAGGTAGGATTTCCCTATTACTACATAGGTTTGCGGTTAGCTTTGGATGGGTAGGCTTTGGCATCATGGATATGCATTAACAAGATGTATTTCGCCTTTTATCAATATTTCACCATTCACTTCTAGGAGTCGAGGATACAGTATGCACACGATGGGCAGTTAGTTCTAATCAGAGTGGCGTAGTGTCGAAATGGTGGCATATTTTTGAGATTAGCATGGGAGCCTGGTATCGAGGGATTCCTTCATGACTAGAAAGTACGGAGATTGGGGATGACTCAATGGAATATTTGGGACCCTGGTATTACTGATGGTGATAGTGCTAATTAACAGACATAGGAGGTTCTTATTTAGGCTTTGCTTGAGGATAAGAAATATTTAGCAAGGAGGACTGTAATATCCGCTATTTTGATTTCCCACATTAGAGATGATTTTTTGAAGAGGAGGAAATTCCAGAATTAGGACTTAGGAGGAAAAAGGGGAAATTTCAGCTTTAGTAGAGAGTGGGGACCACAAGGAGAGAAAATTCAACCCAAGTAGCAATTCACACTAGTGAGAAGAGAGAGAGAAAGGAAGGGGTGAAAATTAGTGGAAGGTGGGGACCATTGAGGGAGAGAGGGACAAGAATTATAAATAGATCTTGGAGGCCTCCATTTGATATCTTTGATCATTTGAAAATTTAACATTAGCTCTCTTGAGCTGCTTAGCCAAGACAACTGTGTTGTTCAACACAAGGAATTTCTCAGCGGGAATTCCACCCTCATTTAAGAGAGCTTCAAGTGTCTCCCTAGTGAAGTAAATTGGGGAGCTCAATTTAGAGTTTCCATTGGGTGTAATTACATGTTATTTCAGTTGGTATGTATTTCTTCCAAGGCACAGAAGTGGTTCAAATTGCTTGTGGGGAGATTAGTTACGGAGGAGTAGAACATTGGAGGATTTGCAGGGGTTTTCCCCTAATTTAGCCAAATATTTTATGGTGATTAGAAGGGTTGAGTTTGATATAATTCTTAGGGATTATATTCAACATTTCTGGAAGTACACAGGGGTCTCCAAACAAGCTTGCACACGGTTTGGAGGAATAAAGGTTGAGGAGAGATAAGGGTTGAAGATTGGAGGTTTTCCTAAGGGGATAATTTAGCGAGAGTTGGGAGAGATTTCTTGTTGTGTATTTGGGATTAATTCAGCAATACTAGTTTGTGGGGCCTTTTTTGGCCAAATTGGGCAATTTGCACTTGTTGGGGGTCACCGAGAGTTGGTGGATTCAACTCAAACCCTTTTGGTGTTTTTGTGGGTTTGGTGAGAGGAGGCTAGGATTAATTTTATAGAATTTTCTGAGAACTTCTGAGGGCATAATTCCTAGTTCCATTCAACAGCGAACAATAAAAATTGTTGGAGGAGGGCTCAATTTATCTTGGGCCCATTTCCATCACTTGGGTCTGTGAGATATTTCTAGGTTTTGCTGGAGCTAGTGTGGAGAACCTACATTTATTTTTTTAGAATTTGTGGAGCATATATGAGGGAAAAAATATTAGTGCACCTATAGCAACAATGGTAGTAATTTTCTGGTTCAACATAGAGACTTTGGGAGAGCAGTTTCCAACACTTGGGAAAATCCATTTTCACCTGCGACTTGCCTAGCTTGCAACAACTAGCCCAAGTTCCTCTAATCTTATTTATTTTAGTCCTATATTTCAAAATTAATATAATGACTCAGAGTTTTTTTCCCATATTTTCATGTTAAAATGTGTATGGTTGTGCGTTTCTAAATTTAGTAGTTGTAGCTTGTTCATTACTTCTGTTATTTACAGTATTTTTCCATTTGGAATATTATATGTTGTGACATAGGTGAAATAATGGAGCATGGAACTTAGGAAAAAATATACTGTGTGGATGTGGAAATCGTGTGACACTTTATTTACCTCATGGGTGCAAGTCATAACTAGGACCTTAACTAGAAGAATCCATGGCTAGTGCAATGTGCCACGCCAAACCCTCACTTGGCCATAAGACTCCTTTCACATTACATTATAGAATCACAAACCAGTACTTGGATGTGAGACTCTAACGATTATGCCATGCAGGAGAAACCCTTAGATAGGTATATTGTATAGAATGGTGTTTTCCTAGGCTAAGACAGGTGAGTAGATGATGGGGGACCATGAAGGAAATCCCTTGGATAGGTAGACTTCATAGAATGGGGGTTTCCTAGGACTAAAAGGGTGAGTAGTTGATGGGGGCCTAGGTAGGAAAAGCTTTGGATCAATACACTGGCCAAAATGAGGGTTGACTAGGCCTAGAAAGGTGAGTATCTAGTGGGAGAAGAAATATTCCCCACACTCACGGAAATGTGGGCACGGGGAGGCCTGTTTAGTAAACATGTAGCTTGTTCTGTAAAGCCATGGCTTGTTTGGTAAATATGTAGCCCTTTTCGTAAAGATATAGCTTGTTCAATGAATATGGAGTTGTTTTACTAAAGATAGAGATAAAATCATTACTTATGAATACAAAGGAAACACAGAATAACCATAAAGATAACTATCAGTCTAAAGAATTATCCACTAAAATTGTGTTTTAATTGATTTAATTCTTTTATGATTAAGATCATAATAATTTTAAATTCTTATGATATAGGTGAGTCGTTGAACAATCCAACGTAGATATATGATTTTGGTCACAAGCACTATCCGATTGATATCAACATGGTGCAACAAAAGCATAGCCGATTTGAAAGCCTTAGGGACAAGGCCATTGTGGTGACACCCTATGATATGCATTGATTTTCATGCGGTATGATGTGATAAATGTGTTGTTTTATTAGATCAAGCTAAATGGATGTTGTGAGACTTTTTCGAGACTTTTCCTATTTTAGGAAACCTTACCAAGGAATGGGTCACATGAGGGACGAGGGTGGAAAAGAAGGGGATAGCTAAACCTGGAAGGTATATTCCTGCAAGGATGAGGAAACCTAAGTAGATTGGTTTTCAAGGGGGTCATGTGCATACTTGTTGGGATATTGGTTATGTCCTAGTAAGTAATGAGCTAAATATTTCCCTTGCAGAATCCTTCAGGATGATGAATGGCATGGATGCACATGGAAATATAGAAAATCAAATATGTTGTAGATGTAAGAGTTATAATTATAAATATCAAATTTTATTTCTATTATTTGGTTATAAAACACTAGGGATATTGTTCCTTTAAGGGGGTTCAGTTTGTAACACCCCTGCCTTTACCCCATATTATTGTAATGTTAAAATTGTTACCATGTAACATCAACATGGATTCCATGGTTGGATGAGAATGTTGTAAAAGTAAAATAAATTAAATGTTGATTTTAATTGTTTGACCTATATGGAGGGATACACAGATTCAATGTGTAATGGGGATTCCTATTGTATATGTGTTGATTTCTAGTGACATACCTATTGGGTGGACCCATACTGGAAACATTAAACCTCTTTAACATTGCCCTAACCAACCACCAACCTTCACTAATAGGAATTAAAGGTTGTAGAGTAGGAAGAATGGGTGGAGGATGGAACCATCCCTATTCCCCCTCATGGATTAAGACAAAGAGAATAAAAATTGGGAAGAGAGAGTGGAGAATTGGAGATGACGCCCTAATCCAAAGAGAGAGGAGGTGGCATAATAGATGGAACCATCACCTAATAGATGAAAGGATATGATTGGAAAAAAGTAAATAAAAAAATTTCAAAATAGATAGTGCAGAATAGAGGAGCAGAGAAGAAGATGGGCACCGAGCCATTAGCGAGAAAGGAATAAGGAGTTCTGAGTCAGAAAAGAGGAAACAAATGAACAAGAATGACTAATTCTAGAAATAGAGCATAGGACCAAACCTGGAGTTGCAAATGGTTTCCATACTATGAAATTTAGGTTTCCTGCCTTTGTATTGACATGTTGAGGTCATTGGACTATGTGTTTCCAAACTTGACTAGCTATTGGGAGGCTTAGAGGGGGATTGAACCATAATTGTTTGAAGAGTAAGTTGATAAACCACTAAGTTCTTGGTAAATAAGTTGATAAATCACTCGGGTGCTTTATATTAATATGATAAACAAATCAACAGAGTGAATTGAGCCACTATGGTGCTTTCCATGAGGTTGATAAACCACCTAGATAATGGGCTACATGCACTTGTAGTGCTTTCTTTGAAAAAGTAGCTAATAAACCACCTAGATAGTGGATTTAGATTCCTAGAACTGAGAAATACCCTATATGAGCCTTGGGTAAATTTATTGAGAAAGAAAGCCTTCAGACATTGAATATGGCTCGAGGGTGGTCAAGCTACAAGAAATATCAGGTGTAACTAGCTTATAATTGGATGGACAGTTGAAGTCTCTCCTTTAGTTTCTAGTAATTTGAAGTTATTGAGATAATTATAATAACTTATGCATAAATGAACTATGGATGATGGAATTTTTTGATATGTCATTGGTAAATTTATGGTTCCATACTACTCATGGAAGGTTGTTGAATTCATTATATGTTCAGGGTGAATGATTTTCCTTACATGTATTTATGGTTATGTGAACGTTTGGCACTGACATGATGGTTATTATCTTCATGAACTAAAAGGTTAATTATATGAATATGTCTGGAAGGATGACGTATTTATGCTAACTTCTTATTACAAATGTTTCCCACTATCTAACATGTTTAATATAAATTTAATGGTTCATTTCCATAATTAATATTGTAACATATTTCATATGCTATGAAGTGTAGATTTTAATTTAGTATGAAAATTACCTGCAAACAAATTCTTAAAGTAAAAAAAATATACAATGGAAAGAACATAAACTATACATAGATTTATTATCCTAAAACCAAAATTAGGGAAAGCATATTTATTTTTCATTATATTCCTTTCAATGTTACAATACATTATATAAATGTCAAATCATTCACAAACCCCAATCCATTAACCCTATATTAGAACATAATCGTAGTTTCCTTGACCAGATCTACAAAATACCATGAGAAAAAACCAGCATGCCCAAAACCATGCAGAAAAACCACGCATAAAAAACCATGGGTAGGTCCACCCACCATCCTTGGGTCTGTCCAACTATTATTGGGTCCACATAAAAAAAATTCCTAGGGTACTGCCCAAAACCCTGAGTAGGGGGGCTTCCAACCCCATTATGCCTAGCGCAACTCAACAACACCTAGGGCTAGTCATGGAAAGAATATAACACATACCAAACATGAAGGTAATTGATGTGTTGTGTGTTAAATTAGGATTCATCTTGTGCTTATCGTCATTTGGATTAGGAGTGATGCAATAATTCTGTGGTTCGTGTACACTTGTATATCATTGTGATTCCTAGAAATTTAGTAATCATAACTTGGTCTTAAGCTTTCTTGGGAAATATGGATCTTGGAGCCATTTCTTTATTTTATTTAGGATCTATGATAAATTAATCTTTTTTATTACCATTGAGCTCTTTTGGACATAGTTTAGTACCTCTAAAGGACTAGCTTAGGATTCAACCATTGTCTCATAAACTAGGTGTTTTGGTAGAAGCACTGACTCTCTAGGAAATTCTAGTCAATTTAACTCAATTCTCCTTCTCTATAAGTCTTAACAATAATCTAAAACTTATCCAAGACTAAATGGCCCTTTTAATGTACTTTGTATTCAGGCCATACAATCCTTCTTCTCCTAAGCGTTGTTTATATCCAAATACTCGAGGAGGAAGACTCTCAATTTCATTTGTGGATGAATCCAAGAATCTAGGCATTTGGGTGGACAAGGAAAGTGATCATTGGAAGTGGTATAGATTTAGTTTCGATTTTGTTTTAGGACATGCACAATTTGTAACCATAGAACTAGGATGGGGCCCAACATTGGTGGTTCATTTGCACATGGTTGGATGTACTCGTGAAGTTAAAGGGGAAATCTAGGATTTGGGGAATCTAGATTCATTAGAGAAATTTTGAGGTCTAAAATTGGCCTCCTAATGATTATTATAAAATAATAGTGGAAATAATAAAATAACATAAAATTACATCTTCATATTTTAGAGGGAAAAAAGAAAAAAACTACCTTTCCAACTCATGTTTTCAACTTATCTCCCTACGGTTTTACTCAAATTTCAAGTAGAAGCACTTGTTGGATGTGGAATTTAATTCCTAGCCTAAGGAGTACCCATGTTGCATGCTTTTGATGGACCTTTCTACACGAAAAATGAGAAATACATGAAAATTGTGATTGCAATCACATTTTTCATATATTTCTCATTTTTCATGTAGTGGGATCCATTGAAAGTATGCAACATGGGTACTCCTTGGACGAGGAATTAAATTATGCATCTAACGAGTGCTCCTTCCTGAATTTGAGTAAAACGGTAGGGAGATAAGTCAAAAATATGAGTTGCAAAAGTAGTTTTTTATTTTTATTTTTTATTTTTTTTATTTTTACTTTTTTACTCCAAAAATGGTGAATCATCCCCCATGGTTGACATAATAATCTTGAATCATGTTGGTTATTAGAAATTTTATTTTGGTTTTAAATTTTTGTTTTGAGGCACATTTTAGACCTCAAAATTTCTCTAATGTGGATGAGTTTTCACATATGCGAGAGGCTCGAATAATATTGGGATGAAATTAATATTAGACACACATACAATTTGGGTTGGCATGCAATGTATGCCCTTATGGAGACATGGATGTTTACTCAGCCGGATCTCTCTCAACACAACCAAATAATTTGAAGGTCTGGGGGTCAAGGGTTTGTTAACAGTGCACAAATGTGTGACATCATGGATTTCTCTGGAACCAGATACAATGTTAAGTTATCACATAACATTAAAGGGAAGGACATAGTAAGTCCCATGTCGTGTCCACGTGGCTGTGGTAATGTGGAGGCTTGACACCATCCACTGGGCATTGCCTCTTTTCCTTTTTTAAAGCTTGAAAACTGCAGTCGTGACAAACATAGGGGCATGGACTAGATGTTTAGGTAGGCCCTTTTATGATGAATTGTTAGGGTGACGTGGAGGCAATGTGGGTGCCACATGACCTTACCACCATCCACCGTTTGTCGTTAGGAAATTTAGGTATATGGTATGAGTATGTTAGAGAAGAAAAGGCTGACCTAGATGTGGTTATGGTGTGTAACCTTGCCACTATCCATCTCCTACCACTCTTCACCGTAACTAATGTCCAATACAACATGGAGTGGGAAGTGAAGGTGGAGCGGTGATGGCAACTTCCATGAAAATTTCTCATCTATCGAGGTTTAGAACTAATGGGACCACCTAATAATTATTGTATTTCCCTCTCTAGGCCCTCATTAATGAGAGATCTCCTTTGGATGACATGATTAGAGCATGGCTAGATCAATCACCCTTATTCACTCTAGGCCCCCCTTAGTCCACTATGAGTTAATGGGGGAGGGGTGGGGGTCCAATGTGGGGATTCCAACTAAGGGTCCCATGTTAAAATAGCAGAACATCGTGGTAATATGATTGTGTTAAGGGTCTCATAATTACATACATTCACCCTAGGGTTCCTTCTAGTTCACCTTGAGTTAGCATAGGGGTATGAAACATGGAACAACCTCTATTGGACCCACTGATTTTCGAGAACCCAAAACTAGATATAATGGGAAAATGTTGAAAAGCATGATGGGGAAGGGATAGGTGGGGCATGCTCCTGAGTTGATCTGGAAGTGCCACATGGATCTTAAAGGGACCACATGGATGCCAATTATTTAGCCCGTTATGACGTGGACCCCGATTAAGCTAACATGGTAGTGTCACGTGGCCCACATGTGGATGCCATATGGTAGCATATTGATGACACAAATTAATGTCATGTTGACATGGAAGTGCCATGTGGTATTTTAATGCTAACATGATCTAGTACTATTGTATAAACTTCAAATGGGAGTAATTTTCAATGTGGGAAACAGATTGAGATAAAATGTATATTGCTGGACAGATCTCAACAAGTTGAATGTAATGGTGGAATTTGTTTTGAGTTTAGATGACATTGGAAAATGAGGACTTTTGTAACCCCATATTGATAATAGACCTTGAATATCGGTTCAAATGAATAGGTAACATCTCCTACACCCGAAGATAGTACAAGGGGGTGGGAGGGAGTGTTACAGAAACTATGGATTTTGATAAGATCTTGATGTTGAAATATTGAAAATATTTAGAAACATATAACAAGATAAAAAAAAGGTATAATTTACTAATCTAACCTCATATTCCTAATAGTGACACATAATTAATAATAGAAAGATTCAAAAGGAAAGGACACAATAGATTTACACGGTAAAACCCCAATTCGGGAAACATCCATGGGAAGGTAACTTATCTTTACTATCTTAAAAAATCTCCAATATTACAAAGAGAACCTAAACACTTACTTCACTACTCTACGAAGATGAGGCTGAGATATTCTGTGTTGTGTTTCTCATGGGACTTCGTAACCTCTATTATATACCAAGAAATATTAAGGAATTACATCCCAATAATACACGCGGGATAATGTAATTTCACATTTTTATAAAATGGATTATTGAAACAATATTTTACTCTATTATGAATGTGGGATACAACTCTTTTACATAAAATTAGAGTTTCCTCTAACATAACATATACATTATTACCTTCCAAACGGGCATATTCCAACACTCCACCTTAATGATAACGAGGGACATGGAACATTTATGGAGGAAGATGGCATTACATCAACACTCCCCCTTGATGACAACTTCCCACATTTCTACAACTTTCAAAGCATACAAAATTCACCTCTATCAAGGATGTAATGAAGATATCAAAAAAATATTGAACAATGTCACATGAAATTAGAAATACTTCTAAGAAAGTTTGAATACTATCACGTATTAGAAATAAATGCTTTTGAGGAAATATGAACAAATAACACTCTTAAAGAATTTTGAACACTTTACCCAACAATGAGAAATATTCTTGAAGAAGTTTTAACATTGTCACTAGTAATAAAGTGACACTTATGAGGATGTTTAAATAAACAACTCTCCTAAATCAATCTAAACACCATCACAAGCAACAAGCAATACTCCTAAATAAGTATGAACAATGTCACCATCAATGTTGAACAAACACAAGAATATGCAGAACTGTATCACCCAATAATTGTGTATGATAGACAATTATATTAAGTCTTGAAGCATCTATGAAATGCATTCTATGACCATTCATCACTCCAAACATGGCCTATCCTAATAGTTAAAAATGGTCCTTGGTTTTTCCTTTCATGTATTTTCTCCTAAGATCTGAAAGCATAGCTACCATTTTTCCAATATTTTTTATTCCATGGTAAATTTTTATGATTCTTATGAGGATTATGATATGGCATAGTTGTAGGCTCATGTTTTGATTCATTAATAGGAGTAGAGTAATCCTATACATTAGTAATATTTATGAGAATGTATACAACAAAATTATCAATCATGTCAATAGTTCACTCAAAGTAGTAAGTAGAGGGTAACTCCCCCAACAAACTATTTTAAACTTCTCTTGCAATAAATAACACTTATTGAAATTTATCGTGACTAGATGTAGATAGTGAAGTAGGAGTAGTAGTATTATATCTGAGACCTATTATATATGTATGTATTTCAAGGGAAATATGATTAGAAATGTCTTTTTCATTGTTTCCATGTCAAACTCAAGTATTTCCCATATTTCTCAACAATTAGGACTGGATACTTGAAGTTTTGTTTTCAAAGTTGGGAGAAACAACATGTGTAGTGGCTAATAAACCATGCGATGAAACAAAAAAATCAACATCAAAGGTCTTATAATAAAATGGAGTATAATAAATATCATTAGTAGATGATTCTAGTTGCATAAAAACATTAATATTATTCTCAACATTCAATAGACAAACAACTTCCAATTCAAGGTTATGTTTCCAATCCTATATGTTTTGAATAGTCTTATCCTTCTCATTTGGTTGTAGTAACAAGGAGTTGTGATCTTCTTTCAAAACTTGACATTGATTTTTAAATCTTGCTTGTTCTATTTGTAACTAAGCAACAATATATTGTATGGTAAGGTCTTCTTAACGAAGTAGATAAACAACCTTCATTTCTAAGGAATGGGTAACAACATCATTAATAATTATATATAGAGAGGCTAAATGTTTCCACACCTCAACTGATTTATCTTTAATTTCTATATGTAATTGTACACTATCTGAGATGAATTTATTAATGAGACTTCTTGCCTATTTACAATGTTCTTCCCATATATCTAAGTTTTCAGGATCATTAGGTTTCTTGTGTTCACCATTAACTAGCCACCATAGGTTCTTATTCTTCAGAACATAAACCATCTTTTTCTTCCATGGAAGCTAGTCAATGGCAATAAACTTAGGAATTGAAATAACATTCGATGTCATAATGAATAAAGACAAAAATAATAAACTAAGAATTTGATGCAAATAACTAAAACAAAAGAGGATCCCAACTTTGTGACAAAAAATGTCACTATGACTATCACAAAGAAATGTGCAAAGTTATATAGATGTGTAAATCATAGATTTCAAATCCAAGGAGGAAAATTGCTATGTATACTTGTACAAATATCATGACAAATTGCGTGACATAATATAAATCATAAATGATCCCGAATCCACACTAAAAATTACCATACTTTGCAAAAAAAAAAAAACAAACAAAAACTACGTCTACCTACCAAATTCCAAGGTTATCAACCAAACGAAAAGTGTAGAGAGGGTGAATATATGAGTTTATTGGTGGAAAAAAGAATATAAAACATATATATTATAACGCTTTATATATAATTTTATTATATATATAATAATTTTCATTATATATGTTATATATATAATATAATATATAATAGAAATACCTCTAGAAGTTTCATTTACCACATTAGAAACAACAAAGGAGGTAGCCCATTTGGACTAGGTTTTTTTGCCTTTTTGGTTACCAAATTGGTTCTTTGCTACATAAAAATAGATTGAAAACCCCACATATTTTATTTTCAATGCGTCCAAACCATGCCACATACCAAAACTATATGGGGTTATAGTTTGAGTTGTAAATTTGCACTACATAGATGGAAATTTGCATGGAAACAAAAGAGTAAAGGAAAAAAATGTGTATCAAACCCAAATAAAAATTATCAATAACAAATTTGTGCAGTGTGAAAAAATAATGATGTCTTTGTATGGGTCTAAGCCAACTAAATTTCTTTGCATAATATTGAAAATATGAAGAAACATATAACAACATATACAACAGAGAACTTCACTAATCTAACCTCCTATGCATAATAACAACACTTAATCAACAATAGAAAGGAGATGCCACATTTACATGGTAAAATCCAAATGGGGAAATATCCATGAAATGGTAGTATTGCCTCTACTATCTTCATAAATCTCTAATCTTACAAAGAGCACCTCCACAAATACTTTGCTACTTTACAAATATAAGAATTTGATTTTTTATGTTTTGTTTCTCATAGTGACCCCTTACCTCTATTATATACTAAGACATATTGAAGAATTACATCCCAATAATACATGTGAGATAATAATTCCATAGGGTTAGCTTAATTTGGTTGAATCCTTGTCATTAAAACACCTTTTCTATTAAGAGGTCAAACGTTCAATTCTATCGACACTCTCATGGCCAAGGTCTGTGGTTGAGCCAATAGAAAGTGGTCCCTTTAGGCTTTGGGTGTATTTTACTGGTACAAATATTTTGTGGACATTGTGATCACTTATCTTTGAGGTCCATGAACCACATGGAAAAAAAATACGTATGGGATAATCTAATTTCACCTCTTTATATAATAGATTATTACAAGGGTATTTTAGTCCATGATGAATGTGGGATATACTTATATTATATAAAAAAAAGAGTTTCTTCTAACATAATGTAGACATTATTACCTTCCAAAGGGACACATTCCTACAATTCATTATTGACATATCTTAAGAAAACAATGGATTTTGATAGAATAAGTCCTCTAAAAATTACGATAGAGACATTGAGACCCTTCAATTTGGAAATTATGAAGAAAAATGTTATGCAATCCAAATCAAAGCACCAAGTGTTGCTTAGAATACAACTAAAGGAAATTCTTTTTAGATATTTAGAGATATGCATTGTATTTATGGTACATTGTATGATACTTTACCTAGCTTTCGTTAGAGTAAAAAGCTCATAAATGAATATATACTTAGTATGTGATGAAAACATCTTTGTTTAAATATGACATAATTGTCTCCTTTAAAAGTAAAGTTAACCCCCAACAAAGATAATCAAATTATGCATACAAGAATCTATTTTTTTGAGAAATCTCTATCTCTTGTTTGAGTGAACAGGCCAAGGAAGGTGGACGAGGAGAGGAAAAGGTCCCTGATATTATTCAACTCTCAACATTGATTAATCAAATTCCCTAGTTTTTCACATGAGGCACATGAGTAGGTAGGTGTGGACGAGGTTGTTTAGGAATATTCTCCATCCTAGAGGAGACTCATGTCAGGTGTGAGATAGAATGATCATGAGCGCAATGGTGATCCTTGCATGAGGTTTCCTCCTTGAAGAGACAATAAATGGTCTAAGACACATCGTCCACCACTGGGGCATTGGGAAGTGACAGTGTGATAATATTGGCTTTGTAATGGACTACTAATGTGTCTCGATAGTGAGTGAGTTCAGGGAAATGGTGTTTGTAGTGTCTAGGTTGTGTGAATATAACGCATGGGTTGTTGGTGGCTAATCCCTTATTTTGCAATGGTGTGGCCTTATCTGCTAGAGGTCGAGGTGGAGCCATTGGCACCTGTGGGGCTTGAAGAATATATTTTGATTATTTCAATTCTGGGCAGTGGTTGGTAGGGTGCCCCGATACCTCAGATAATGCACATGGTGAAGATACCCTAGAAGAGGAGTTAGCTGGGGTTTCAACCTTCTTAACTCTTTGTTTCTCCTTTTCAACATCCCATGTTGGTGTCGCCACATGTATAGCTCCTTGAGGTGTAGTTGAAGGGATATTCGTTCCTATTGAAGTAACACTTGAGTTTGTTAACATGGCCTATAGGGCCAAATACGAAATAGGGATTATGAGAGCCATTTTATGCAAGGTAAGTGTTTTCATAACTTGGTTTGAGAAAAAATTGGGTGGGGATACAAGAAAGGTGTTTGAGTTATTGTGTGACATATGAATGATGACTCACTAGTTAGAGTACCATGTGTGTCTATAATATGATCCTGAGATTGGGCAACACTAGATGAATTCATCATACATATCAGAGCTCTACGAGCAGGTTTGATTACAGGTGGGTCTCCATGGTATGTACCCAAGAGTGATGATGCTTTGAAAATCCCTGGGCCTGTTTCAATGTAGGATGGGACCAACTCATTGTGGGACCCAACAAAAGGTAACATACCATGGGGGATTGTGGATGCCTATTTCTCGTTGTAGGTTAGTTGGTATATGGTGACGATTTTCCCATTGTGGGGAAATATCATGGTGTGAAATAATGATGACACTACTGTGGTCATGGCATACATGTAGATGTGACCTAGCAAGATATTGTAATGTAGCTAGGCATTAAGGAATTTGATGTTTATGAGCACTTATTTTCCATCAAGCTCCAGTAGGACATTCTGGAAAAGTCTAATGGGTTCGAAGGGGAATCTGTCATAAGCCCTTAATATAATAGGGAAGGCATCTAGCTCGAGGTATCCTAGTTTTTTCCAAACTAATTTTAACATAATACAAGTTGATGCCCCCTAATAGATGATGCATCGATGGATGGTGATGTTCCTAATGGTGAATGGGATCTGAAGGAAACTATAGATCGAAGTCATGGTGTAGCATTATCCAAATCAAAAGCTATCAATCCGAAATCATAAGGGTTGATTGCGCATAATGTGAAAAGTAGGAATGTCCATTGAGTTAGATAGGTTTTGAAGACCTCCAATGCTAACATGGTTGAAGCAGAATACACTAAGTGATCAACGATTCTATAGCTAGTAGTTGGCTTTGAGTTATGAGCCATATGACATAATGGCCCTTTAATCATTTTCAAAATGGATTCAAAAGGGGCTCATGGTATCGTCAAAGGTGATGTAATAATAATGTTTGTTTTGTGGAAGGATTGGTTTATGGAGGGGTTCCATAATCCTAGTTTTGTGTTTGTAGGAGAACTTTGATTCCTTCCATGAAAATTTCATGATTGAATCAGTCAATAGAACCACCCCCTATTGGATTTTGGTATTGATAAGGGCTAGCCTTGTGTTGTGTGGCCACTGCCCCCTAGCCTTTCTCATCCTCTTCAACTCTGGGAGTTGAGGACAATGATGCGTGTAATTCCAATATTCCCCACAAATAACACATGTTGGTTGGTCCTAATACTAGAATTCTTGTTCTACTTTTGTAGGTTGTTAGTACCCTGAATTTGATTTTGGTTATGATTAAGGGGATTTCCTCTAGTTGGTGCACATGAAGGTTGTTTCCCCCCTACCCATGTTCTCCCTTTTTTTTAATCTTCCCTTTCTTCTTGTTGGCATTTAGAGGGTTAGCAGTATTGAGGAAGTCAACTTCCTGTTGTTGTTAAAGGAAAGAAGTTTGCACAAAATTAATTCCAGTGTTTGGTTGAGATGGGGGATTTGGCAGTGGGGGTGCAGGAAAATGGTAGTTAGAGATCCCTTGTCTTGGGTTGGTGTAAGTGGTTTGGGAGGTTGACATAGTCTTTTTGGTTCATCAAGGGTATGGATTACCTTACATGGGAGGATACTGGTTACCTTGAATTCTAGGGTACTAGTTAATCTACATAGTATGGTACTAGTTACCTTGCATGGGAGGATTTTCAGAGTGCATAGGAAGATTGGAATAATATCCTGTGTGGGTTTGAATTGGGGTTGTCGGTGGACCTCCAAATGACTATAAACGGGGTTGTCTTCAATACACGTTTCTAGACTATTGGAAAGTGTTTCCAGGTTTATTTTGGGTGATGTTTCAAATTAAACCATTATCTGCATATGCTCCCAGTTTATCTTATCCAAATGATTGTAATTGGGGAGCATCTGTAAGCATAGTGTAAAGTGCCCCAACTAAGTGTAAAAGAACTCAAACTGTTGAGATTTATTGATAACATATTCCTTTGTCTAGGGCATGATTGTAGCAACATCTTTTACAATTGATGGTAGAAGATATTTCAAAAATAAATTGAGGTGGAGGTCTTCTCTTACGTTGACTTTACATAGGATACAATGATTTTTCCACTCATGGATATAATAAAAAATATGAGTGGATATAGTTTGTCGAAAGTGGGTCAATAATTCCATCCATGTATCATGACGCACTAGGAGTTGGAAAATGTGAGGAGGGATTAAGCTAGATATTGAAATGTGTCATGAGAACAAGCTGGATCACTCACATACCATTTCGCTACACGAACTGTGAGGGTACATTGAAATAGTCTTCGATTAACTGAGTCCTCAAACATATTGTTGGATGAACACCAGAAATGAAAGGTCATGATGTGTTTAGCAGTATCTTCCCCCTATTTACCTCTAAACATACGAATGTTTGAAGGGATTTTGGTTAGCATGGGAGGCCATTGTGGATTAATCAGGTAGGTTTAAAGAAGCTACAAATGGGCTTTTGTTGGTATTTTCCATATTGGAATGACCTTGGGAAGTAGTTTGGAAAGATTTCCCTTGTGGGGAGGAAAAAGTAGGAATATTTAGGGGAGTAGTATATGGACTCCCCACAAGAGTATTAAAAGTGGTAATTTGAGGGGGAGGGGTCCCAATAAAGGTTTCTCCAATAAAGGAAAACCCAATCAGAGTGGCTAAATAGTGTCTTCTACACCGAGACGATGAGAGACCTGACACACCTCTCGGAAAAAGGGGGAGGTTTAGTATGCAATGAGAGTGACTAGTAACCCTGAGATCCTCTATGATGTTGGATAGGGTGCATGTTACTTATATGGTGAGAGAAGAGTTTTTATCAAAGAAAATGAATGACATACACAAAAAAAGTGCAAATAGATGGTTAATTATCCTTTTAACTTTATGTTATGTGATCAATCAAACAAAAAAGGGTTTTGTGTTTTTTTTTCCTATGGTAAAAAATCCTAGAAAGACCTGTCCTTTCTGCTCAAATAGTAATTGGGCCTTGTGAGGATTCTTATAGTCGGGTATTGGGGCCACGAGTAGTGGTGATGCTTCTAGCAGCCAAGAATCAACCAAGATATAGAGAGGAGTTATAATTGCAGGTATTAGGATGATGTCCCAAAAGTACGGGCAATATTTCCAACAACCTAACCAAGATAACCTCAGGTTTTCAAGCTTACCCATACATCAACCTATAGGGAAAGATTCCCTAAGATTTGGCCACTAATATTAGCTTCATCCCAGGGGGCTAGTTGAGTCTTGAGCTTCTTGGTAGTCAGTCAACAATGTAGAGCCCTGGACCAACGAGTCAGGTAGCCTTGTGGAGAGTGGTGTGCACCGAGACCTAAGCCTAACCCCCTCTGAATTGAGTCCCTGGCACTCTCTGGTTTTGAATGTGGGATGATGAAATATTTTAAGCACCCTATAAGACACCTTCTATGTTTCAATATGTAAATGATCAGTGTCGTCTTATTAAATCCCTACCACTGTGGACCTAACCCAAACTATAAATTATCTTGTTACCCCTCTGGGGAACTTAGTGTGTTTAAGTTAGGGCTGATTTAAAGAGTATTTGTTTACTTAGGGTGTGAAAAATGTAAGCTTCAAAGAAACTAAGTATCAAGATTCAAAAGCGGGATACCCTTGATGAAATTTTAGATGAGATTAGTGTGTGAGGTGGAAGTGTGTGCAAGTGAACTTGTGAACATACAATAGTGTAAAGCAATATGGATATGTGGTGATCCATTACAATTCCCCTAGTTATGTTATGTTATAATTTTTCCTTGCAATAAAGAAATCATGTGTGGATAATGGGCCACTTAATTCCCTCCTAATTATACTATGTGAGCATATAGGGAGATGCAAACTGAGTGTTTTGAGAAATATTTCAAATGCAAGCCAATGATTATCACAAGGATGCAAGGGAAGTAGGGGTTACTCCCTTTCTTACTAATACCCAGTCCTAGTCCCTATAATAATTTGAAAATTGAAAATATTTGGTTTGTCAAAAATATGTGTGGATTTAGTTCCACTTACTTTTCCCCTAATTAAGCTATGTGGAATGTTTGTGATTGAGAAAACTAAATAGAAAATATGTGTGGATGAGGGCCACTTACTTCACCCTAGTTAAGCTATGTGAGTTGCAAAAATTTTTAAATTAAAATAAGCCATTTGCCTACTACTAGTGGTTAGAAAATAAATTAAGTAAGCTATCTCAACTATAAAAATTTGCAGGAGTGCAAGAAGTTCACTAAAGGCTGCCAGAACACTCATGAAAGCAAAATTACAATGAAATTTTGATATTTATGTGTGTTGTGCATGTTGTGTTATCCATTGACCCATGACTCGTGTGTCTGTTTGTGGTAAAATCCATGCGACCTGATCAAACAAATGAATTGAAGTAATTTTTGGGTTGATAATAGGTCTTAGTGGGGCTTGAAAAATATCAGAAAAATTATGCATGCAAAAAATAATGAAAATTCAAAGAGGGAGGACTTACAAAACAACTAGTTAGATCAAAGAAAGCAAACAAGTAGAGTAGCTATTTTGTATTGGTGTGTTTGTTGACTAAGGGACCCAAAAACACATTCCTTGTAGTTGGTTGTTACCTACAAGGAGGATATAAATAATTGGATGATGTTATTTCTTAAACACGAATCGATAAATCAGTGAACATGATGAGGAAAAATGCATGAATAAGATTCAAAGTAAAAGTAAATTAAACAACATAAAAAATTCTTAATGAAGCATAAACACATGAACAAACGTATAAGAATAATATCATTTTTATTTATTTCTAGTGGTAGACGAGCTACAAATAAGATATCAAGACATTGAAGAGAGTTTTTTGTGTGAATTTTTCTTACGTGTATATTTATCTTTGCTTTGGATAATTGCATTTCATTATTTACACATTGAATTAACCCTAGAGCATCATAACAATATTCAACAACATATGAAATTATATTGAAAGAAAAATATCATCATTAATGTAGTGGAACATAAAGGAACAATAGAAGAAAAGCATTCACACATAGAGACACTGGGATTGGTTAGAGACCAAGGAAAAACCCCACAATGGGGAAAACCATTTCAAATTATTCTTCTTATTATATTGTCATAAAACGTTCATCAAAGAGAGAGTACAATGATCCATATCTTCAACCACAAAAATATCCCGCAAAATAAACTAAACAACATCCAAGAGATGAACCTAGTAATACTAATAACCAAAACCCTGATTTAGGAGTCTGCAATCAACTATAAACATCAGCGGTCAATTAATGAAATACATGGTCAAATAATGAAATGAAACCCTAGTTTCCATCTGCATGGAGGGAGTGTACTTGCACGTGGTTGAAACTCTCCAAGTGCACATATAAGTCTTTGTGTGCCTGCAGTTTCAACCAAAAATTCTTTGCGAAAATCTTGTGGTTGCAAATCAAAACCCTAGATAACACGTGCGAGCTTCAAAGCTTTCAATTTTGGATCTGTATGAAATAATCTCCATGAACTACTTCAGACCTGTGCAAGCCAAACCAAAGAAAGAAAAATGATTGCTTATATCCAAATGAGGGTCACTTGACTTGTATTTATAGGCTTCCAAGGGTGTTCAAATTCTTCTTATGGTTGACTTGTCCTTTTTCTCATGGAGGTTTCCACATTAAAAATATATTTTTCCTTAACCAAATTAAATTCTTCCAAGGGCTAGGAGGGGTCTTTCTTGATGAGGAAAACTATCCAAATGAGGGAATTTGTCATTGAGCTACCAAAAATTAACACTCTCTCTCATCTAGGGAGAAATTATCAACTGCAATATATGTCCCATCACATGTATCTCGCAAAAAATATTGTAACAGCATATCTTCACTTATCACTACTAATCTTTGTTCATCTCATATGATCTCTTCTTCTCTCTGCTTGTATCTATTCATATGATGAACACTATCAAATATAAAAGAAGAATAATTTGATATTAGAGAGGATTCCAAGTTACCACCCTCTATTCATCAAGGAGCCATTTATACCACCTAGAATCACTACTAGTGGGGATACCAATTCTACTACCTAGGAACCATCAGAGAGCTTATCATGAGGGAGCCCTGCTCAATGTGGAACCACATCAGGGAGCACATCTAAACTCAGAATCTAGTGACAATGAGGAAGGTCGTATGGGACACTCACCTCATGTCTATGATAGTGGAGAAGGTTTTATGGGACACTCTCACCCCGAGTCATCTCATAGGGGAGCATGCGTCTTCCACCCTATGTCAAGAAATAAGAAAAATAAAATATCTCATCCATCCTATTGCCTACCGATATTCACAATAATGACCCTCTAGAGTCATGTGGTAGAACATCTACATCATAATCCAACTTGGGTGAGATACTCGACTTACCAAAGGTAAGGATCTCACACACCCAGGCTCTCTCAACCTGTTGGTCAGATAAAGAGCGATAATCCGAGAAATCCTAGCTTGTGGGTATGATGCCAAATAGGGTATACTATGCATAGACCAAGATAGGGGAGATACGTCTTTCAGCCTATGGGTGATAGATAGAGGCAAGACCCTACTGTCTAGATATCCCTCAACCCCAGGAGCTCTACGACTCAATTCCTGACCCTGGGAGCTCAGAAAAGGGGGAAAAGCTAGTTCAGTGTCCTCAATAAGCCCATATCATTACTCAAGAGGGTCACATCCATGAATCCATGCTTCTCTCTATAGATCAAAAACATATCAATGTGGTCATATCTGGCATCGGCTCAAATAATTCACTTAAGAGTTCAATCATATTGCTTTATGTATTTCTTTCGAGCAACAATCCTTTGTTTTCTTGTCTATACAAAACATCAAATCAGATATCATGTTAGAAGAAATATATTTCATAAAAATGATATCTTATTCATCCTTCCTCTCATAAAGGCAACAACCACAAGCCTAATCTTGTCTCACATAGTAACATGGTCTCAATCTATGAAGATATCTCTATCCCAGCTATACACACGATTCTTTGTCAATCAGATCCAACTCTTGTTGTCACAATATATCAATATCATATCCAAAACCTATTCAAACAACTCTCCAAAGATCTTCCAAACTATTGCATAGATATCCATGCTAGCAATCATGTATTTAACCTTGGTCGTGCTTAAAGCGACAAACTTCTATTTCCTACTCATTCAAGATGTCATGGATGATCCCAAACTAAAGCAACTCCCGGATGAGCTCTTCTTACCTATAATGTATATAGCCCAGTAAAAATAAGTGCATTCACAAAGTCATACATCTCTTATAGTATATTTTAGACCAAGATTGATCATCCCATGCAGATTATCTACAAATGTGCTTAGCAACAATCCAATGTGTATGAAGAGGCTCAATCATGAAGTGAATCAGGTTGTTCTATACAAAACATATATCTGGATGAGTGTTTTCAAGGAACGTTGATGCCCCAATCAACTATTGGTACTCAAAGGAGTCAACCAAGTCAGTTCTAGCAACATCTTTGCATAATTTAATTCCATCGAGGTGTCCAATTGTTTTCATTCCATCTTTCCAAACCTTTCCAAATGCTTCACTACATATTTCCCTTGAGAAATGAAATCTCTATAGGTATTTTCCAAAATTCTAATCCCATAAAGTACTACATCATGATACCAATCTCATCCATCTCAATCTCAAAGACCAACTCCCTCTTACTTTGATCATCAGAGGCTCCTTACCAAGTAGTTGCCAATGCAAACATACCAAATTTGGGAAACTTTCTTCAAACCATACAATTCTTTATGCAAACATAATACTGACCAAACCAATATACTCAGCCTCAAACAAATCAATACTCTGCAATCAAATTAACCAAGTTTTCTTATCCAACCTTAAATGTCAAATCGAATCCATAAAAGTTCTTGCTAATATCACAATCAACTCTTCACACCAGGTGCCAAGTAGAGCTCACACCAAAATACTAGGTTACAACCTTATTTATTGTCATATCAACAACTATCATTTACCAATAAATATCAAGCCAAACTTTATCAATCCATCCTCATGATCATAATATGAATAATTTTTGTTACTAAATGTAAATGTATACACTAAGGACAAGTCATTTAGTTTCTGCAATCCATAAAATCATTGCACACTTAATCACAATTAGTTACGCTTCAACAAAAGGGCCAATTCCAATGATGTCAATACATAATCATTATTGAATAGTAAAGACTAAGAGACACTATGCCCATACTATCTTTCCAGATCAAGACAAATCATTATTGTAAAATATGATCAAATCCCTAACTTTTTATCACTATGAATTCAATTAATCCATAAGACAAAACATATCTATGAATTGTCAAACATTATGTGAAAAATCAATAGTGCTCATCTATATTAAGTCAATCCAATAAGCCAAATATTTTCAAACCCTTGCAACTTTTACCAAATACTATTGTTTGTCAATTTAATTGTCTTAAATTGATTACATAAATTATTGACTGGAGTTGGTAAACTTGTGAAGTGCAAATGCATAATATATGCTAGAAGGATTTTTATTAACTTGGATTTATTAATTGATTGAGTTATTGGAAATGTTTTTTTTTAGTTTTGTATTCCTATTTTAAAAATGAAATTAACATTTCTATCTAGTGAAAATAAAATGATTTTGAATCTAAAGCAATATTCCTTACTTGAAAAATGAAACTATAAAGAATTCACACTTGCATAATGAAAACTAGATTAACTCATGCTTGCTGAATGAAAACTATATTAACTCACACTTGATGAATGAAAACTATATTAATTCACACTTGCTGAATGAAAACTATATTAACTCACATTTTTTGAATGAAAACTATATTAACTCACACTTTCGAAATGAAAACTATATTAACTCACACTTGCTTCAAGATTGAAAGTTCAAGAAAGTAACTACAATCAAACCACACTTCTTTTTGAAATTAAACTAAGAAAATTTTTGAAAAAAAATGCTCTGAACATAAAGCTGAAAGGAATCTATATACTTAAATCTATACAGAGAAACCTCTTATGCTTATAAAGTTGAAATTATTTTTGATGAAATTCCAAAGAAATCACAAGGAAACCACTTGTATTTTGATGAGTCAAATCAATTGCATAAACTATAAAAGAGAGTTGTAATGCTATCATAAGAAGATAAAAACTATAAATGGCTAGGATTAATATTCAATGATCCAAAAACAATTAATGGAGAGCTTCGCTATTGGTTTTCTAATCAAAAGAAATATCACTATTGTTATCCATTCTAAAATCAAGCTAAGAATTATGAAATGAACATACACAAAAATACTACAACAAATAATAGATGAAAGGGAAATCTGTAAATTAAGAACCCTCACTATTTACAAGGGCCCTCCACAAACAAGTGGTCTCAAGCTCTAATGAACAATTAATTGTGCATCAAGTCTTCATGCGCGCTTTCATTAAATAGAAACATAGAGTTTTAAAACAATTACAGTCACCAAAAATTCATTCACGTCCTCTCTTGTTTTGTCCCGCCTTCCTATATTTATAAAATCCATTTAATAATTTTTTGAGGCTTTCATTCCTACTTTCGGTTAATAGAGTTCTAATTTAACTATCAAACTGAGAAATAGATAACGATTCACTCATGATTTTCTATTAGACAAAGAAAATCGTGAGGCCTTTTCATCTCATACTCTTTCTCACTTGATCCAGCTATGTGTTGAATTTTTCCTTTGACCACGTGATTTAGGCTTTCTTCTAATGATTTCGTGCAGATGAATAAGAGGATATTGTTGAGGGGATCAACCTATTTATGCCCATATCTCTCTTTCCTTAAATAGTGCCTTCGACCCTGTTCAACAATGGAGTTGGATGCAGAAACAAATTTTCGCTGCAGAATTGCATGAATATGGTAGGAAATGAAAAAATTTAATCTAATAATAATGAACATTTAGGAAATATGAAAAATAGGAAAATTACTACCTTACCTATGTAAAAAACCTACAATTTGATGCCTATCAAGTTAAAATAAATGGTTAAGGAGAAGGAAAATGAGTGAAGAAGAGTGTGAAGATGAAGCATTCATGAGGCTCTACATTCCCCCACATGGAGGTCATTGCATGTCCTAATTCAAAAATGAAAAACTTATTTCCCTTATCAGCTACTACATCTCCTTTGAAACTGTTATGCAAACAGCTCACAAAATAGAAGAAAAGATAGAGTACCACCTTCAAAATCAGCCTCTTCGAGGGGAAAACCTCCTTTACATTACACAAATGAACAATTCTTCGATGATACAAATGAAAAACCTCCTTTTTATACATAGGAGTCTAAGGGGTCACAATATAATCAAATATGACATAACAATAATAATATAAGCTCACAACAATAACAATAGTGGGCTTCTATGGGGCACAATAATAACAATATGGGGACAATAGGGGCACACCAATAACAATAAGGGCTACAATGACAATAGTAATGGGGGAATCACTAGTATTATAGGGACCTAACATGCCCCTCTCCTTCAAAAAAGTGTTGTCGTCAATGGTTGAGTAGTTCTGGATGATTCTATATAAAATTCCCATCGTGCCATGTGGAATCTTCAGCAGGTAAGTTCTTCCACTTGATGAGAAACTCCGAAAATGATCGATTTCATAGCTATCGAGTTCTTGTTTCTGTGACTGCTTCAGGTTCCAATATGATTTTTCCTTCCTCATCAAGTTCTGGAAATATTGTTTGAACTTGGAGCTTGTCACCTATAACCTTCTTTAAGAATGAAAAATGGAAAACTGGGTACACTCGGGAAGCTACAGGAAGCTCCAATTTGTATGCCATAATACCAATCTTTTGCAACACCTTGTACAAACCATAATACTTTGGTGATAATTTATTATCCTTATTAGCTTCCTTGAGGGACATTTTTTTTATATGGTTGTAGTTGTAGTAATACCAAGTCATCTACATCAAAACTTATTTCACTGCGATGTTGATCTACCTATTGTTTCATTCTATTCTGCGCCAAAGTGAGGTTATCCTTTAAGAGTTGGAGAACTTGTTGTTGATGCTCGATGTGATATTCCACTGCTTGAAACCTAGAATCTTCTCTTAAATATTATGTAATGGACGGTGGATGATATCCATAAAGTTCCATAAATGGGGTCATTTTTGTTGCAGTATGGAAGGAATTGTTATACAATCATTCAGCAGAAGTTTCCTCATCTCATGGAGGAACTCAACGCAATGGGGACCATTGCTTCCTAAGAGGGCAGGAATGATCCAGGTGCATATTGGTGGCCACCCGTCATTCCACTTGGACCCCCACCATTGTTTCTTTCAGGTTTTCACTTTCCTTAATTGTAGCACATTTTACTATTTTTAGCAGTTTTTCGGGTCCTGAACATCCGGAGCTGTTTTGAGGCCCTAAACGACGTTTTTGGGAAAACAATGAAGCAAGATGAGTGCATGGACCAATGTTGCTCATCCAGAAATAGTAGTCCTTGGGGGGATCTTTCTAATGAGGTATTGTGCATGTCAACTGGAGATCGTATGCCAAAGTTACCACCTCGGGAAGTTGATGTACTAATTTACCCAAACAGGACCCATAGTTTGGTGCTTCATCTCCTAGGGTTAGGTTTTTGGATGTTTAAGATTTTCCATTGTTTCTCAACAATAAATAGGCCTTCAAGCCTCTTTGTAAGACAGTTCAGAGGCATGTAGTTGCCACATCTCCCCTCTAAGATAAGCTACCATCACCCGAGCTAGTTTATTTTAATTTTTGTTTGTAAGCATATTTCAGTATTTTAGATTAATGAAATGAAGTATTATTTTTGCTGCATCTATGTATTTATGGTTATCTCTATAATTTGTTGTGTTCCTTTCTAAATCTGGATCATTCGGCAAGGGTATAAACAAAAATGAGGACGAGAGAGGAATGAATGAAATTATCATTCTAGAGGATTTATTGAATGTGAGTTGGTGATTACGACAATCTCTTCAATGAATTGAAACTTTATTTGGGAGTGTTGTGAAATGATTGGAGAGAATGGCAGTGTTATGGTGATATGAACAAAATATCTTTGAACCTTAGTTAATGATGGCTTTTAACCAGTGGTTCAATCATCTTAAAATTCATATACTAAATGCTTTTTTGTTTTTTTAATCCTTATTACTAAATCAAATGTTTGCATACCTTTGAATACCTTTACATTGATATTTCTGACCTTTGTTTCATGCTTTATTCATTGTCTTCAGGTTCTTCCAAGAATGAATTTGATCATCGCTTCAACTACCCAATTGTTGGTTCTTGTCAAACATCAGCTGCATAAGTCTGTAAAAGCTACAGAGTTCTTGTTATTCTATAGCTATTTTATTTTTGAAAAGAAAAGAGGGATATAAAGAAAAGGGCTTTAGAATAGGTATGAGGAAAATTTAAGGTGTCAAAATTTGATTTTCACCTTAGATTTTCTGTATAACATGCCAACCATTATTGGTTTTCAAGGTTATACATTTATTATTATTATTATTATTATTTTAAGAAAGAAAAAGACTTTTGGAGATCAATTTGGGGAAGAAGGAAAATCCTTCTTCACCAACTTCAAATCAATATTATCTTGCAAACATTTGATAAATTCTTCCTTTGTTAATGGCTTATGATAGATTCTTAGTCGATGACCATCCACAAGAAAAGTGGCCCTTTCTTCATTGATAGTTCTAATCCTAACCACACCATTATAAAAGACTCTTCAAATCTCATAAGGCCCAATCTAATCAGTTTGAAATTTCCCTTGGAAATATCTAAACTTTAAATCAAATAGTAATGCCCAATATCTTGGGTGGAACTTTCTCTCTTTGATATATTTGTCATGCCATCTAGATCTCTGTTGTTGAAATAGATTGGTTCTTTGGATTTCATCTTGTCTTAGCTCATCATGTTCATTTAGTTGCTCCATTCTTTGCTTTTGTGTCTCTGAAACACCAAGACCCAATTTGACTGCTGTCTTGAACGTTTTGACTTGAAACTCAATAGGAAACATGACCTTTTTCCCATAAACAAACTCATAGGGAGTATGCCTTGTAGTATTTCTCCATGTGGTATGATATGCCCATAAATCTTCTGGAATATTTTCTACCCAATCTCTTCTATGTAGATGCACATTTTTGGTGAGAATTGCTTCAATGACTTTATTGGTGGATTCCACTTGTCCATTTGCTTGAGGATGATATGGAGTAGAATTTCGATGTTTGATTTTTTACTCCTCCATTTTCTTCTGTACCAACTTGGATGTGAATTGAGTACCCTACCATGTTACAATTTCTCTTGGAACACAAAAACGAGTAAAGATACCCTAAAAAATAAAGGAAACTACAACATTTTCAATAGCAAAAGGAAGTGCTTTAGCTTCTACCCATTTGTAACATAATCAATGCAAACAAGAATGTACCTTTTCTGTCTTGATGGTGGATTGATTGGACCAACAAAATCCAGAGGCCATTTTTCAAAAGGCTCAATAAGTACCTAAGGCTGTAGAGGCATCTCATCATAAGGAACAAGTTTCCCCATCCTTTGAAATCTATGACATCTTTTAACATACTCCCTGACATCCTTAAAAATGGAAGGGCAATAGTATCATAGCAGAAGGAATTTGTAAGAAGTTCTTTTGTCAATGAAGTGTCCTCCACATGGCTCATCATGACAAGATTTTAATATCTCTAGTACTTCATCTTCTTTAACACACCTTCGGATGATCAAATCTGACCCTGTTTTATACAATTCTTCATTTATCCATGAATAAGATGCACTAATTTGAATTACCTTCCTTTTTTCTTGAGGAAACAAATATGATGGTAATTTCCCTGTAGCCAAGTAGTTAGCAATATTTTCAAACCATGGAGATTTAGTAGATACTACAAAAATATATTCATAAGGAAAATTATCTTCTATAGCCCTGTCATTGTTATCATTTCGAATCCTCGATAAAAAGTCAGCAACTGTATTTTGTTTTCCAGGTCGATCCAAAGTAATAATGTTAAACTCTTGCAACAACAACAACCATCTGGTTATTTTTCCATTAGTGATTAGTTTATTCATTAAGTATCTAATTGCAAAATGATCAGTATGCACAAAAGTTTCATAGCCAGTAATATATTGTCTAAATTTATTGATGGCAAGAACAACAATTAAAAACTCCTTCTCTATGATAGTATAATTTAACTCTATAGGAGTAATTTTTTTACTGGTGTAATAAATGACATATGGAGTTAAGTATTTTTGTCCTAGTACAACTCCTAAAGATGTGTCTGAAGCATCAGTTGAAATTTGGAAAGGTAATTTCCAATTTGGTCCTCTAAGAATGGGTGCTTCAAATATTTTCTCTTTTAATGAATCAAAGGCCTTCTGGCAATCAAAATTCCAATTGAATTCTTATTATTTTGTAAGTTCGAAAAGTGGAGATGCAATTTTTGTAAAGTTTTCTATGAATATTGTATAATAAACAGTCAAACCAAGAAAACTTCTAACATCTCGTTGAAATGTTGGAATTGATAATTTAGAAATAACTTCTACTTTAGGTGTGTCCACTCTAATTCCATTTCCTGAAATATGTTGTCCTAAAACAATCCCCTCAGTAAACATCATAAAACAAATTTCATGGCTTATTGAGAGATTTGCCTCTTTACATCTAATGATAAATTTTTCCAAATTTTTAAGAGCTTCCTCAAAAGAATTTCCATAAACTATAAAATCATCCATAGACACTTCCATACAATCATGAATTAGATAAGAAAAAATGCCTAATAATAGTTTTTGGAATGTTGTAGGTGCATTACAGAATCCAAAAGGAAGTACTCGGTAAGCATAAGTTCCCCATGGGCAGGTAAAGGTAGTTTTATCTTGGTATTTTGAGGCTAATTGGATTTGATTGTACTCACTAAAACCATCTAAGAATGAAAAATATTTCTTTCCTCCCAATGTATCTAAAACTTGATCCATCAAAGGGAGTGGAAAGTTATCTTTCAAAGTGGCCTTATAAAATTCCCTATATTCAATACACACTCTCCATTTTCCATTCTTTTTAGGAACAATTACTAAAGGTGAAACCCACTGACTGTCTCATATTGGATAGATGAAATTGGCATTCAACAATTTTTCTAGTTCTTCCTTAATAATTTTACTTAGATTTGGATTCATTCTTCTTTGAGTTTGTCGAATTGGTTTGGCATTTTCTTCAATGTAGATATGATGTATACAAGTATTAGGATCAACTACCTTCATGTCAGTATTGTTAGAGCCTAGATTTACCTCAGGCTGAAAAGGTAGGATCCAGGGCCAGCATCAAACCACGCTTAGCCTAGTAGCTAGCCCTACTAGGTTAGGAGAGGGCTCTATCCGGGTCAATCTCAGCTAATTATGATCACTAAAGGCTTGATATGACCGATTTAACTACTAATCTTAGGCTAGGTATACGTGTGCAAGAGGTTGTTTGAATGCATTGATGAGTTGTTGGCTCAGATGAGAAGGCAAATTTTGGGTGCGGGGAATGAGGTACAGTCCTCTAGTGATCTCGATGGGGAAAGGTAGGCAACTGAATTTGGCACTCTATATCAAGTGATATGGATGGATTCAGATAGAGGAGGAGTTTAAGAGGGCAAGAGAAACCATGGATCCTCTCAAAACAGTGGCAAACATAAAAAACTAAAGCAAACTTCAAGTAGAGCACTGCAATTTCAATGTATTCTACTTACACTCTTGTTTCATTTAGCTAAGAAGAAATAAGAGAGAAAATGATATACATAACACATGAATAAATTCAAAAATACATAAGAAAGCACTATACCAAAACAAAAGCCATAGGGATCCCAAAGAGTACTGCAAATCCTAGTCTTAATTCCTTAGCTGAAATATTGATATGAATGTACAATAAAGCTCCTTACTTTCTCAAGAGTCCAACAATGCTAATGACTGAAAAAAAACATAATATAAACAAATCATAACTCATCCTTGCCTCTAGGGGTCGAGCTCACATGTTTAGGAGTTGTTCCAACTGATTCTAAACTAGGAACTAGAAATTAGGGAATGAAACAGCATGCCTCTAGAAACAAGGGAACTGATTCATTTAGTTTCAAACAACTTTTTAACTGATGAATCTACCTAACCAAGTGGAAATTTGACATATTTGAATCATGATCCATCAACTTACATGAAATTACATCACAATTTGACATTAAGAAAGTGAAAAAATGAAACTGGCCAAAACTGGGTGAAAAACAAAGCAATACTTGGTCAAACAGGCAATTTTTCCTCTATGCGCCGTGCCTGTTTAGACCCACTCTGGGAGGCCTTCCTGATGTCCAAATTATCTCCAAGTATGCTTTTTGGAAAGGTATACCTGTCTACCTTGCAACCCAAGTGGAATATTTCAATTTGGTCTTCATTTTACCTATCAAAAATCAAATCTCCCAAGACTGCTTCCTGTGTTTCAAAATAGGGGCAGTAAGGTCATTGGTTGAGTGTTTTTGACCTTTTTGAGGGTTGAAAACCTGACCAAAATTCTTGGACATAGGTAGGAAAACATAATTTTCCATGCCAGATCTAAAAATTATGAGTTTTTGTGATTTGGTGCCCCCTAGCAAAAGCGAACGCCACGTGGCGCAGCGCATAGGGTAGAATTTCTTGTTTTTGTGCCAAAAAAATTTCCAAAATGCAAAAAGTGCTCCAAATTTTTTCAAATTTGGGCTGAGTCTTCTCTATCAAGAGCTATTTTGGGCCAAGGAAGCCTCAGCCAATATCTAAAGTCAATCACGCTCCTTTCGCCTCTTTGAAGCCTTCTTCAATTTTTCCTTTAAACTCCTTATTCGCGCCTTGCAAACCTTGTTGCTCGCCATGTAATGGAAAGCCATGTGTCTCAGCAAGTTTTTCTCCTTATTGGCCTTATCCAACAATCTCTCTAATTGGATATTGACTCTTTCGAGCCAAGACTCTCAATCGGCATTGATCTCTTGCTCAAGTGAAGTGAACTCCACCCTCCTTCTTTGGGTAGCTTGGCGATTCTCCCGAATGTTTTGTAACTCCATGATCACTTGCTGATCTTCAAGCTGCTTATTCCTTTGCTCCAAGTATTTTATAATCCACTTAGCCCTCTCCAAATTGAGGGACAAGGCCTTGATGTCTGTCTGCTGCTCTGATGATCTCTTTGATATTTGTGCTTTGCGGGCCCACATATGTATCATCATCCTCAATAAGAATAAAGTCCCACTCACCTAAAGGCCCCTCATCCTACATTGGCCTCTTGCCTTTGTCTTAAGCCTGTGGTGCCGATGACAGAAGTGAGACCCCATCCACCCCAGGTAGAGATAATACTTGCTTTTCTACTGCAAATAGTTGCCTACTACCCTTCTGATAAGTGATAAACACCGGCATACTGGAAACTTGTGTCTCATTACCCTCATGTTGATAAGAAGGTCCACCTGTCTCATGCAATGTCTTTGAAGGTCCCTGAGGAGCTGTGAAAAACTCATGAGAGATGAAATCCTCCCAAGTGATACCCTATAAGCCAAGCTGATGGATGACCATAATTTTGATGAGAGCAAAATGGTAAATATTGTTGAACTACTGCTGAGGAGTTATGTGCTGCACTAAAGTGGTCATCCTTTCGATATTTCGGCACATGAAGTAATGGATGTTCATCATCCATACCCAGGTAAAATGCATCAGCAACCTGATATGATATGCATACAAACGGGAGAACCGGCCCTCACATCTGAAATACTTCATGATCAGTTTCATTAAAGGAGCATACTCATCTCTGAGGTACCGAAAAGGAGACACTCTCTTGAGCTGTCTCAAAACGTCGGGCTTGATGTATGGTTCATAATGCTGCTGGTCAATTTGCTGTCTCTTGTTCCATTGCTCTCCAATGTTGGGAATACCGGTTGCTAGTGAAATGGATTTTGGTGTTAATGTGAAAGTTACACCAGCTAGAGTGGCTTGACCATCATGTAAATGCAGCACAAATAAGTGGGCCAACTCATGGTGAAACCGAATGCTAGCAACCTTCTCAAAAATTTCATAGCAAGGCTGGTGTTGGAAATAAAATATGGCAAGCGGGCAGGCCAATAACTCAACAAGAGTGGTTGGTTCTTATCGAATATGTTTGCCACCTCTATGAGGCCTCCTGGGTGCATGTACCTCTATTGGTGAATCATTGTGGGTCTCCTCTTCATAGTCATTTGAAGGATCAGATGCCATCTCTGCTGGTGATTGAACTGTCTTGATGAAAAATAGGTGATTTTATGATGTGCCTTGACTTTTTCCACCAAGGGAAATAATGATGTAAGAGACTGAGGAGAGGAAAAGCAGCGAGGGATTTAGGGACTATTGGTGAGGGGTTTAGTTAAGGGAATAGGGTTTGGAGAGTAGTTGGGGAATTTTTTGTATGGTACTAGGGTTTGAGAGTTTGAATTTGGGACTTTGGGAAATGGGAATGGGGAGAGGGGATTTAATGAATACACGGGTGTGTGAATTAGGGGAATAGGGAAATCAAGGTGAAAATGAGATAAGGGAGTGATGAGATGAGGGGATACTTGGTAGCAAAACAATCAATACAAAACCCTTAGGCAACAATTTTCTTTGGTAGGGTTTGATTTCTTTAAACATTCACCATGCAACAAACACCATCAAACAACCATCAAATCTGGATGAAGAGCAATGAAAAAGGGTCAACCCACTTGGACAAGTGACAATCCATGCGTTTTTGGCGATTTGGGATCAAGTTTGGCAGTTTTCGGGCTTCCTGGTTCTGTGCGTTGCGCATCTAACCTAATGTGCCACACCGAGTGTATGCGTCGCACCTGTGTAATTTTGAACTGGAGTCTGAGGCCCATTGCGCCGCGCCTCCTTCCCAATGCGCCGCACCCAGTGTCTTGGAGAAATTTTCACCAAATTTCCTCACTTGCTCACCACAACAACTTTGCTTTGCTCAAGAGTGCAAATGAACTATGAAATTTGAATAAATGACTTATAAACAAAGAGATTTTTAATTTTTGGCTCATCAAACCCACTTTCATAATTGGGAATTTAACTTTATTTTGAAACTTTGTTTTTGGACATTTTCACTTCTTTTTAGCTTTGTGATGAACTAAATGATCTGTGCTTTGTTTGTTTTGCAGGTGATTGGAGCTACTAGGGCTAGGGAAAGTAACCAGGGTTGCAGGGGAAGTAATTTGCATATGAAGGAAATAACATTACATGATTTTTGTACAATAAAAACAATAATACTCTCTTTTTCCTCAAAACTCTATTTTGAGGAAAGACACATCTCTGAACACTTGATAAATTTATTGATGTTGGAACCTCCTCATGTTCCTGCTAGTGGTTATTGAACACGTTGAAATACTTTTTGACGAAACCTTAATGAAACCCTAGACCTAAATGACAATGAAACCCTAAAAAGACTTTTGCAACCTTTAAGACAAAAAGAAGACTGCATATGCTTTTTGATGAACAAACATGAACCAGCAGGTAAATGACATGAGAGAGAAACACTACTGTCAGATGATCCATGCACCTAATGGAATGCAAATGACTGAGCGGGACACCTAATACGAAATGCAACATGAGGATTTGATCTCTGATGGAGGGATGAAGATACCGACACTAACATTGTCTCCAATGGGGATGGTAGCTCCTTGGAGGTGCCAAGAGCTACAGATCTCTGGGAAAGCTGATAGTGCCTTCGTCCATTGGGCTATGGAGTCAATAAATTCGACAAAACAAAACTGAACTCTTGACTTAAGGACTGAATTTCAGGACTTAATGTGACTTAACATTGACCCATTTTCAAGACAAAAATTGACTGAGAGGCCTAACTCTAACAAACCAAACCAAAAATAAAATCGAACTTTAGCTTTATAGCCTTCACCTCGGGCCCCAAGCTCAAGAATGAAAATAGTACACACTTGCAATGGAATTTAAACAAACCGGTATATACAATGATGAACAGGACAACAGAAAACATCTCACAAATAATACCGCTTGAGGAGCCGACCATTGACCACTCCCCCTGGATAATCTTCACCATTCAACTCTTGCAACAGGAAAGCATTCTGGCCCCAATAGGCAACAATCTTGTACGGTCCTTTCCCCATATTTTCAATTTTCCATGTTTACCTTTCTCCTCATTCCTTGCATCCCATTTCAGCACTATGTCTCCTATCCCAAAACTTTCTGCCTTTTCTTTTCGATCATATATTTGCTTGATTCTTTCCTGCAACTTGAAAGTATTTTGAAATACTTCCTCCCTAGTTTGCTGCAAATGTATCATTTGATTTATCCTCCGCTGTAAACCATCATCTTCGCTGCTGGCTTCTTGCAGAAGTTTGGCCACGGGGACTACCAAAGAGGTCAGGAAAACTGTGTCCACACTGTACACAAGCTCAAAAGGAGACATGCCTATAGATTTCTTGTGACTTACCCTATCTGCCCAAAGTGCATTGACCAACTTTTTGTGCCAACCTTTCTTGTTAATTTCCAACAACTTTTTGATAATGTTGACAAGAGATTCATTTGAGGATACGACCAATCCATTGCCCTGTTGATAATAGGCAGTCGAATGCCCCAACGTGATTTGATACTTATGAAAAAAATCAATCATTCTTTTCGATTTGAAGGTTGTTGCATTATCAGTGATCAACTTATTGGGACAGCCAAAACGAGATGAAATGTTGTTTTCAAGAAAGAAGATAATTACCGAATCGGTGGCATGCCTTGTAGGTATTGCCTCAATCCATTTGGTGAAAGAATCCATCGCTGTGAGGATCCACTTATGCTATGCAGATGAAGAAGGATGAATTTCACCAATGAAATCCAAATCCCACTGCTAAAATGGAGCACTAACTTCAAGAGGCTTGAATGGTAAAGGCTGCAACTTCCTCTTACCTTGGAAAATTTAACATTCATGGCAACTGGCCACTGTTTTGTACACATCAGCAAAAAGAGTTGGCCAATAATACCCGGCTCTCAAGATTTTATTAGTTGTTGTCTTCCAGAAAAGATGGCCTCCGCAATATCCTTTTTGAAACTCCTTCATTACCTATTTCGCTTCTTCTTCCACTAAATAATTTAGCAAGACACCACCGGGGTATTTCCAATAAAATGCACCATTCATGATACAAAATTTTGCAGCTTTCAATTTCAATGTCCTACTCTTGTTTTTAGCCATTCCAGGTGGCGATGACAAATTTTGGAGTACATAAACAATGTCCGAATACCAAGGAGAAAGGAGGAACATTTCTGATACCTGTACGGGCAGATTCTTTTCATTTTCCTCGGAAATAGCAATAATTAGATTAATGTCCAGGACATGCAGATTTGACTCGGCCATTAGTTTCGCTAGCCCCTCTCGTTTAATGAGCTTTGTTGGTTTGATTTCTACGTCATACTCCAACAAGGTTGCAATCCATTTGCCTCTTCTCCCCTCCGGATCTGTTTGCACTAGGACATGCTTAACAACGACATTAGGGACATAAGCAAGGATGTAAGAATGCAAAATATAAACCCGAAAGTCTTTCAATTCCTTTACCAAAGCAAGGGCCTGTTTTTCAATAATATTGTACTTCAATGCTGCATCCCTTATGGTTCTACTGAAAAAGGTGATTAGCTTCTTGAGCTGGTCTCTTTTTCGCATCAAGACCGCTGCCATAGTATGATCCGAGGCAAATGAAAACAAAATAAAGTCCTGAGTATAGTCCGGGCTGATCAAAACTGGAGCTGAAGAAAGGGCTAATTTCACTAAATTGAAAGACTTAACTGCTTCCTCTATCCACCTTACTGCACTATCTTTTTTTAGCATATTTGTGATCTTCCTTAAGTGTTCTGCAAGATTAGGCACAAAGCAATGTAAGAAATTTATCTTACCATTGAAGGATTGGATTTCTTTCTTACTTCATGGAAAATCAATCTTTTGAATGGCCTCCACCTAGGCTCTAACAAGTATATTCCCATGCATAGGCAGAGGAATGTTCTTGTAACATCTTTATTAATTCTTTCTTTTTAAATTCTTCCAAATTATTATTAATATTCAAAGTTTTTCCTTGAAATATTTCAATTGTAGAATTTCCAAAGTTTTCCATAGAATGCAATGATAGTTGATAGAATGATAAATATTCAATATTGCATTCTTCTTGAAATCTCTGACTAGATTCACAATATGATGAAGACGCATTATTTTCCATTAAATTCAAAATTTGGTCTTCCTCATTTATTTTTGAAGTAGCAAAGATTGGTGTTATATCAATGTCATCATCTATCCATTCTTCATTTTCAACCTCTACTGTTGTTTTTCCTGATGGATACAGTGTGATTTTGTTTGTTGTGCTCCCATCAGAAATGAACATATCACCAGATCTACAACTTATAAAAACATCGACTGTAGCTAGCCATGGTCTTACTAGAATCAATGGATGTCCTCCTAAGTTATTCTTGGGTGTTAAAATCATAAAATCGACAGGGTATTCCCAAGAATCTAAGGAGACATATATATGTTCAAAAAGGCCATCAGGTTTGAATACAGATATGTCTGCCAATTATAATAGTGTGGGTGTATATTCAAGATTAGAAAGTTTTAATTGATTCATAGTTTGTTTACTCATGATATTTATGGCTGCTCCTATATCAATGAATGCATTTGGGATCTCTACACCATTGATGTGTGTTTTCACAATGGTACTTCCTGCATCAAAACATTTCTGAATTTTTGTCTTACCCATCATGATATTTGTAATTTTTCCAACTAGTTGGATTCTCTTGATTTCTTTTATTTTTCTTCCTGGTCTTTTTATGCTCAATTCCCTAAATGTCTTTGCGAAAATTGGTATTTATTCAATAGCATGTACCAAAGGAATCTATTGATGGTTTTGGATCGACCAGCATGTCAAGGGATCTCCCTGGTAAGAAGTCCCAACTAGACCTAAGATTGTTTTGTGTAGGAGTCCTAGCAGTGGTCGTACGGTATCACCTTGACCATGGTTGCGTGCAGTGACAAGAAGGATTTACTTGTTGGTAGCAAGGGTGTGATTAGTGCAACAAGCCAAGGAATGTGCATGAAGGGTTCTAACACATGGAATGGGGAATGAGTGCACCCCTTAGAGACCTGTGGAAACACACAGCTTGAAAGGGAACACACGAGCAAAGATGCATCATAATCTGGAAGGCAGGCGAGCAAACGATCGAAAGTGATGGTTAAACCAACAACACATCTCAATAAGATTCATATACACATATATAGAAATTTCTATACATACATGTGTAAGAAAACAGATACATGTATCATTAGAGTAACCAAGACAACTGAAATACAGTAACAACATATGCATGAAATGTACTGGCTCTGTTCTATTAAGAAGTGAAAGTTCCAATCATACATATAACCATGTCCAACTACTAGTCCTAACAACAAAACATTACAATCACTATCGCCTGCTCCTCCGAAGAGATATACTAGCTCTACACTATGGAGAAGCCAAGGCTCATTATAATACACTCCAAGATTTTTCTGAGACACACCTATAGGATGCTTAGCTCCCAAAAGCCTTTACAATGAGTTATGAGGTTCTATAAATAGCAAAGGGTGGGGTGACCCTTGAGATTGCCCTTTGTGACTCTTCACCTACACTCATGACTCTTCAACTACTACATAACTGTTACACTCTACTATCGACACTTGGTATTTCACTGTTACAACATGTTACATTACAATATGCACATGTACCCATGTGAGACAAAATAGGCTTCAGAAAGCCATGCAAGCTATCACTAAGACTCAGATAGTTGTGGGAAGACCAACTCTTCAACATCCTTACTATGATCGACGATGTCAAACTGATGCCGAGCTTGGTAGTCCGCGATGGTGTCTGCGTGCTCAATGGTGACATCCTGCTGAAAGTGAAATCTTACCTCTGTTGCATCTAGGTATAGTGATTTGGCACCTTTGTCCAACTCATTTGATTACATGCACATCATAGTCTTGAGTGCAGTCGAACCAGCATATTGATGCATAGTGTCTGCATTGATCTCCAAGTCTATGTTGGTGGCTATGCACATGACCTCATCAAAGTACATGTCAAGCTCCAGTTGGACCTAGTTCTTTGTATTTGCCTTGATGAGTGTGCCAATAGATGGGATCACATGTGTGTGCATAATGACATCTATGCTTATGAACATTCATGCATGTGAAGCCTGCAAACTGGTGATGAGCTGCGGGAGTTCCTCATATTTAATGATCTGACTCCAGATGTGTGCCTTCAGCTCTATTGCCTTGGGCTTCATCATATTTGGCAATTGCAATGGGGTTGATTTGTACCTCATTGTCCATCTTTTCATGCGATTGACAATAGTGTGCATATTTGAAAATTTTATTCGCTCTCCTAGCACAGTGCTGCCTTCAATAGTTGAGATGGACAACTAACTTATGCACGGTGACGAAACTAGAATATAACATTTGCATGACTACCTCGAGGGATGATACTTCATTAAGTATCACTCTCTTCAACTCTGCTCTGGTGGATGATGTACCTTGTTCTCCTCCTTGCTTGGCTGCTTGTAACTCCTTAGCCATGAGATCGTTCTTGGCTATCAAGAATTGAACACTCGAGCTGGTGGCTTCAACATATGCTCTAGTAGCATCGACTAATGCTACTGGATGCTTTTGCACATAGGATATGATCACTTGTCCTTCACAGTATGTAGGAGATATGTGAACATCCAGAGTGGGCACTCTGCGCGACACACAACTTTGTGTTGTGACTCGTCAAAAGATATGTTGTGCATCTCCTCCTACGGATTATCTTCAAGGATATTTGTGTCCCCTTGATTGCTTGGGACTTGCTCCTCTTCTGGATGCAGTGAAGCCAGTGGGGTGACCTCTTGGTTTCAAGACATGAGGTCAATATCCTGTTTTGACTCTAGATAAAACATCTTCGTGTCCATTTTCTCTAGCATCCGTTCAATCTCTTGAGCTAAGTCCTGCTCCTCCAACTACTCACCCTGTCTACTTTGTGCCAACTATTATGATGAGTCTATAACTTGTATGGGCGGAATTTCATCAATCTATTCCTATTGCGCTTACTTCTCTCTTCTACGTAGCTCTTGTTCTTCCCTAAGTTTCCACTTCAACTCCTTTTCTATTTCATCCAACTTTTGTTTCCCTATTTGCCTTTGTGTGATCCTTCTATCACGCTATCACCTCTTAGCCTCAATCTCCAAATCTTCTTGTAAAACAAGTGGATTTTCTTTAAACTTACAGCGTTGCTCCACCTTTGCACTATCAACAACCTTCCTCTCGCCTTTGTCATGTGCAGATATGCTACCCTCTGCTACTGTTGATGATGTTGTATTTGAGATGTTGCTTCCCTCTGCTTTTCTAACCACTCTATAACTATACTGACTAGTTCATTAAGCCTAGAGAAGTGATAGAAGTATATCAATGGGTCTTGCTCAGGTAAATGACACACCATGTGGATCCAATGATGTCATACTCTTGTACAATGGTCCTTCATTGAGCAATGTGGGTCATACGGGTTGAAATTTTTTGGTGCTGAAGGTGAATCTTTTGAATTCCTCCATCTTGGCCTAAGCATGCTTGAGATTCCGTATCTCGTACAACCCGATCCGAAAAGGAAGAGCGAGCTAATGTACCTTCTTCTTCCTATGCAGTCTAGCTGACAACCCTGTTGAGATGTGATACGATACTTCTTTCATGACAAGTTTGTCCATGGAAAATTCAGTAAAACATGTGGAAGCTTCTTCCCCTGTACATTTGTATGAAGGTTCTAAGGGGTGAGGCATACCAATATGCTATGTCGATTAATGCCTCCATTTCTGCCTATGACATGCAAGGTGGACCTTTCTCAAATATCATTTTGTAAACCGGGGTGAAAAATTGGTCTAATAACTGTGTGATAAATCTATGGAAGCTGCATTTGGAGAACAATCTATAATAAGTGTGTACAGAGGTTTCCGAAGGTGTCCATGCCTGACTCAAACATGGGAACTATTGATGGGAAAATATTGCAACCAGTATGTACGTGGACATGTATATCTCTACTTGTTAACACTTAGGTAGATGTTAGGCTTCTTTCACATGTTCCTTCAACCTGAGAGCCAACATGCCGGACCAGTTGCATGGCCTTCCTTCGCTAGCCAGTTGGTCCAACGCAATCACCCATCTCTGCAGGAAGGTCTCTATGCTCTCTTGGCTATATAGGAGGAATCCAAAGATGACCAAGTACTGATATGCCTTTCATAATATCTTCGTCTTGTAAACCAGGCTTGGTGTTATCCTGAACTTAGCTGGCTCTTTCACCCAGCTCTTCAAGATATATCTAGAATTTTTGTTGTTGTTGGGTTTGCTGAAGGGTTTTTCCATTGTAATCACCAACCGTGACAAGTGGTACATTTGCTAAAAGTCCTTTTCCCTGAAGGTAGCAATCTATGTCCCACTAACACTGGTCAATGCCATTATTTCAGGATCAGTGTGTGAGACAATCTAGTGGATCATGTCCGTGCATGGAAACGCAGGAAACATGTATGCAATCTGGTACAAGATAGACTTGTGGATGTTCAAATAGACCCCGCGGTCTTCTAGATCTTCCTCAAATGTGCATGAGAATATGTCATTGATGTCCTACCATTTCATCTTCATGTCTCTATCTATGAACAACTTGGTGTCTTTGTAAGTGGGCAAGCTCATAGAAACTTGTTCAACTACATCTCCAGTTGCACTTCCAACGGTGTCCTTTGACCCTGCTCTCTTGGAGGCCATTGTACCTATACTAGTGAGAGATGGATGAACACCTACAATACCTAGAGATGTAGCAACACTCATGGCAAGTGATCTATTAGCTGAAAACAAAAAAAATCTAAGGATTTACATTCAACACACCTAGATGATTGACAATGAAGATTATACAAGTTTTACCAGGAAGCTGTGGGACTAACTGCCAAAGCTACACAAGGCACAATCCAGTCTGTCAGGAGGCTGACCAACTACTGGAACTACGTAATGCATAGTCTAGCATGGTCTGCTGAGGACTGAACTTCGTAATGCATAGTTGCAGTCAACAATGACATGCAAACCAAGCCTCGTGTTGGAACTTCACAATGCATAGTCCAACATGGCCTGTTGAGGAATGAAACAATGCAATACATGGTTTCAGTTAGCAATGACATGAAAACCCACAAACTTCATTGCACAATTTCTGGGTCCAGTAGGGAACTGCCTTCCAGAATTGCGTAATGAAATCCTGGAGGTTAGTGCTGGCGAGATTTGCACAGTTTCCAGAGGGAAGGTAGAGCCTTCACTTCCAAAATTGTGCATTGTCATTTCAGAAAGGTAAGGTCCAGGCCAAGGCAACTTAGACCCGTCGACAGGCGATGGAAAACATGAAAAGGTTTGGATCCGAGACTAAGTGTAAGCAAGAGTGAATGATCACGCATGCATGTGTGTGAAGCGACTCATCGCAATGAAGACTGTCAATGAAAAACAATGTCATGCATGCCGCAATAGTGAGATGAAAATAAAAACTAAAATGATGCTTCTACGAGCTAACATACATTAAAATGACAACAAACGTTCAACAAAACTAAGCAAACAACATTCATACAAAGCAAAATACAAAGAGTAATAGAAAAGCAGAAAATGATATGAAAATCATACTTACCTGGAAAAAGCTAAGTTGAATGTCTTGAAGGCTCCTAGATGTGATGTGGGATGTGAGAGCTCCAAGATTGATGTGAGGAATAAGCTCTATAGTTTCAAATAAATAAGTTTGATAAGGATGAGGCTTATGACGCACATGCCACAAATCTAGGAAAACGTGACACTTGGAGGGAAGTTTCTAAATGATATTTTCATGTAACCTCTAGCTGCTACAATTAGATCCCTAAAATCTAGGGATGTTTTTTGCATGTTGCTTTTTTCTATTTCGGGAAAAGCAGCCCATGCATGTAAATTAGGATTACTCAACCCCAGAATGAACCAATCAACCTAAAGGCACATGTAGTAGTCTGCAAGCATGGGAAATGGATCTGTGTAGTTTCTTAGCTAAGAAGGGTTGACTTTCCCTCTGGCATTATGCAGTTTCTAGAATCAGCAGGTCACTGCCTCCCAGAATTGCGCAGTTTCTGGGCTGAAGCCCAGTGTGGGGCTAGATTGCACAATTTCCTGAGGGGGGTTGCCTGGTTGGATTGCGTAATTCTGAGCCCAACAGGATTGCAAAATTTCTAGAGGGAAGGTTGGTTCCCCTCTAGAATTACACAATTTTCAGAGGGAACATCTCAGCCAAAGATTTTCCTAAGTCCAAAATGATGACCTTCGGGTGGGAGACAAACAAGTTGACATGCACATGCTGGAAATCCACTGATGCTTGGCTAAAGCCTATGTACTTGATGGTGCAAGACATGCTGTTAAGGTTGGTTGGTAGGGAGGCTCCAAAATGAAGCTAAGGAAAAATTTTGGAGGGGTGTTGTAGTCACTACAAACTTGGTGACACACTGATAGAACTCCAACTCTCTGAATAGGCCTTGTTTCGTGGAAAGCAAGTCTAACTCCTGCGGAAGTATTTTCAATTCTCTAATCATCTTGACTAACACACTAGCTTGATTGAAAGATGTAGCATCTTCCCTCCTCTCGGTCGGTCAACACACATTCCAAGCCAAGTCAACATAGTTGTTTCGATTGGGATGAGGGTTATATTAGTGCACAAGAAATATGATAGTCAAAGTTTAAGTTTCATCTATGGTGTTTCTCCACTGCCAGCAGCCCTGGACAGTACCCTGACAAAGTCATACAGGAACATAAGAATCAATCCACCGCGAGCGAGCTTATTCAGTACCCTGATGGAGTTACTTGCATCACCTCTCTACAAAGGAATCCTTTCTCTAATTTCACCTTTTTCATTTTTCATTTTTTTCAAAAATTTTCACATTTTCATTTTTCAAAATTGTGCATAAGCACTTATTCATTTCAGAGGCAGAAGAGGGATCCTGACTTATTGAGAGAAGAAGAGGTTGTTCCTTCAGATAAGTATTTTTATATACCTATGACATGCTTGTTAAGGTTACCCTCCTCACCTTACTCTACTTGACTGAGCTGACAAGGGTTAACCCAAACAACCAACTAGAGTAGGTGACATTAGTTAGCACGCAAGTTATGCTTTCATCAAGGTTCACTTCGAACAAAATGTATTTTCCATTGGTATATCATTGTATGAAGACAACAAGTTCTAAATACCAAGATAGGATGACATATAACCCAATATTGATAACTACACAATTCCTCTTGTACTTTACCCTCACTTTTTTCAAGAGTCACACACAGTTTCATGCGAAACTAACCTATGAATGTAAACAAGCAAACAAACAACTAAAAGATTGAAGAGAAGAGGAAAAATGTGAAAAAAAAGCGAGTAAGAAAACAAATATACATGGTAATAATCAAACATGCATGCAAGCAAACAAGACAAGAAGCAAACACTACTCCTACTCCTAAGGTAATAGTACATGGGCCTAATCATGTGAAGTGATATTTCCAATGTAGCCACCAACACATTGGTCAACCCATGTTGGTGAAGGCAAGGTTCGCAAACAGAAAAGTCATGCAAAAAAATTAACATGGAAGATATAACAATGAAGAAAAACAAACTCCGAGTTTAAATGCGTCCACAGAAAATTACTGAATGAAAGAGAATGACATGCAATCTATGAACTTACCATGGTTTTGTGCTATAATACATGCAGATGTTAAGAATTTTCACTCTCTTGACTATGACATGAAAGAAAAATAAAGAAACATAGACAACTTGTGTCATGCGTGTGTGCTTGCTATGTAGGATTCCTCCAATGCATGAGTGATGGGATCATCTAGTTCGAGTGGAGGAAGTGAAATCTGTGTGTGGGATTGATCTTCAATGCATACAGATGAGTGATAAGGAGCATTGGGTGTTTCAATAATTTCCTGACCGGAAGTGAAACCAACCTCAGGATAGTGAGGGCCTGACATAACCATCATCTCGGGTTGAAGTGCCTTAATAGTATGCGAGGTTTTGACTTCGTCGAAAGATAGATCATCATAAATAGGTGGCTTTGAAAAATTGACAGTGATTGAATCAACACCATGATTGAATACAAGAGTGAATGGATCACGACAACCATGATAAAAAAAAAATCAATGATTTCGTCAACATCCTCATGATCAAATAAATCAAACAGAGGGGTAGATGAGAAGCAAGAAAATTCACCCTATGTGTTTTTGGAAAAAATAGATGAAACATCAAGTGGATTTTCAATGGATGATTTTTCCTCTCGACTGTCGAATGATGGACTGGCATCCGATGTGTTTTGTGCATGATCAACAATGATTGCATCCATAGATGGAGATACACAAGAAAAATGAAAGATAGAAGAATCACAAAATATGTCAAGAAAAAGTGGAGGAGGCGCGGATGGAAGGAGATCATCCTTCATTGCAGGTTGATGTTCAGGTTCCCAGTCATACTCAATGTAGGTTGGTTGTGAAACACCAACTTCATCGATGGCTTGAACCTCATTCACAATAGGTGTAGAGTTCGGAACAGAAGAACACAAGACAATGCAATCTAAAGGATCAATAGAACATGAAGACGGAGGCTGAGGTAACAAATGCATATGAAAACCCATGGGCTTTACAACGAAATCTGTGTGAAAATTGAGAGAAGTGATGTTGGGAGGATATGATAGTTGAACAAACGTGTGTGTGTGTTCTCTCACATCACTCTATGGTGGTGGAGCTATTTCATGAGGGGATGGAAAACAATCACTTGTGGAAGTGACTGTGTCTGTTTGTGATTGCAGCTCCATCATCAAATTATGATGAGTGGGGTTTTAACTTCAACTTCATCTTGGGATTGACTATTTTTTTGAGAGAATATTCGAATTTGTCCAAAATATATTGAAACTTCATCTGGCTTTTCAGAGCTTCAAACTCAAGTACATGTAAGCACCGCCAAAAATCCATAGGAGATCCTTGCACAATCTTCCGTTGTTTTAATATTTTTTATCAGGAGGTTCTAGATCATAATGATGCAAAGTGGATTCGATGAGAATGATGGAAAGTAGATTCACAAAGTGTGTGTGAAAGCAACAAGCTGACCTCCTCTTCATAGAAATCATTTTCATCCTCAAGGAATGCAAAGAAGTATTGTAAGTACTCAGGCCAAGCCACTTTGCCTTCACTATCATACATGAATTCCAACAAGAGATCAAAAAAATCCCTTTTCATGTTGAGAGGCTCAAAATTATATAGACATCGCAGAAGGATGAGCCTAACAGTCTCCATGACAGATATGTGAAGACTCAAAATAGGACGTGAGGATGCAACTTGTCATCTGGCCCTCCTTCTAGCGCCAGAAATGTTGACGGTGCTGGAACCGCTTGTCAGGGGATCTCCCCGGTAATAAGTCCCAACTAGACCTCAGACCATTTGGTGTAGGAGTCCCAATAGTGGGTTGTACCATATCTCTTTGACCGTGGTTGTGCGCAGAGCCAAGCAGGATGTCCTTGTTGGTAGCAAGGGTGTGACCAACACAGTAAGCCAAGGAAGGTGCATGAAGGGTTCTAACACACGAAATTGGGAATGAGTGCACCCCATAGAAACCTATGTAAACACATAGTTTGAAAGGGAACACACGAGAAAATACACATCACCAACTGCAAGGCAAGTGAACCAACAATCCAAAGTGATGGTTAAACCAACAACACATCTCAATAAGATTCATATATACATATATAGAAAAGTCCATACATACATGCGTAAGAAAATAGATACATATATCATTAGAGTAACCAAGACAATTGAAATACAGTAGCAACGTATGCATGAAAGATGTTGGCTCAGTTATATTAAGAAGTGTAAGTTATACGCATACATATAACCATGTCCAACTACTAGTCCCAACAATGGAATGTTACAGTCACTGCCGCCTGCTCCTCCAAAGAGATATACTAGCTCTGTACTGTGGAGAAGCCAAGGCTCGTTACAATACGCTCCAAACTTTCTCTAAGATACACCTTGTAGGGTGAATTAATTATATGTTAAATCCCTATCATTCAATTTGTCAAACCAAGGGTTTCGTAAACTTAGAAGCAAACCAAAATATATGGGACCTCAGATGAGACTGTTGTAGGAGGTTTTTTTAGAATGTAAATAAAGATTGGAAATGCATACTACAACTAGAATAAAAGAAAACTAAATTAAACTTATCTATGAACAACTATAAGAAGAAAATATAAAACAACTGGAAAGCAAGTAAACTATGATAATTTAGAAAGCAAGCAGTTTAATGACAATCTAGGAAATGAAATCACACTTGCATGAAAGTAAAAACACACTTGAAGGATAGGAAATAACAAAAATAAAACTATGTTATAGTTGTATGCGGATTGTGGTTGATGGGGATCCTTCCATTCCTCAATGAGCACACATGAACAACTACCACCTCTTAAGAATCACACAACAGTCATAACTCATAATTGAAAGAAAATGATATTATTCATGATGAATGATAAATCTAATGCTAATGAATATCTATCAACTGTTAGTTTCCTTTGAAGGATGCCCCTCCTATTTATGCATGAATTAGGGATATCTACTCAATAAATGTAGATCCCTTGAATATCTACTAGATCCATACTTGTCTCAACTTATCCCTAAATACTAGATACAAATCTCATGACTCATAAAGATCTCCATGATATTTCTCCTTGGAATATGGTGCACCTCTTGAGTTGAAATTCGAATTTTATCTTGGGAGGCCACATAAGGGTGCCTTGGAATATTCCAAATGATCTACACATGGTTCAGACTATTTGTGGAATAAATAGTGGATTTAGACTCTTAAAACTGAGAAATACCCCAGATGAGCCTTGTGTAAATTTATTGAGAAAGTATCCCTTCAGATTTTGAATATGGCTCAAGGGTGGTCAACTGCAAGAAAGATCAGGTGTAGCTGGCCTATGGTTGGGTGGAGAGTTGAAGTCTCTCATTCAATTTCTAGGAACTTGAAGTTATTTAGATAATTATAATAACTTATGCATAAATGAACTATGGATGATGGAATTTTTTGATTTGTTATTGGTAAATTTATGGCTCAACACTACACATGGAAGGTTGTTGAATTCATCACATTTTCATGGTGAATGAGTTTCCTTAATGTATTTATGGTTATGTGAATTTTTGGCACTACGCGACGGTTAATATCTTCATGAACTATAAGGTTAATTATATGAATATGTATGGATGGATGAGGTATTTTTGCTAACTTGTTACTACAAGTGTTTCCAACTATATAACATGTCTAATTTAAATTTAATGGACCATTTCCATACTTAATATTGTATCATATCTCATATGCTATGAAGTGTAAATTTTAACCGTGTACATAAATTATCTCAAAACAAATTATCAAAACAAAAAAAATATACAATTGGAAGAACATAAAATATACATAGATATTCTAATATAACCCAAATCAAGAAAACAAGTTTAATTTTTCGTTATATTCCTTTCAATGTTACAATGCATTATATACATGTCGAAGCATTCATCAAACCAAATCCATTAACCCTCGATTAGCACATAATTGTAGTTTCCTTTACCAGATCTACAAAATACCATGAGAAAAAACCATCATGCCCAAAACCATGTACAAAAACAACACACAAAAAACCATGGATAGGTCCACCCATCATTCTTGGGTATGTCCAACTATTATTGGGTCCACATAAAAATAAAATAAAAAACTATGGCGTTACCCCAGACCCCAAGCAAGGGGGATACAACCCCTCCATTGTACCTAACACAATGTAACAATGCCTAGGGCTAGTTGTGGAACTAATATAACCCATACCCAATATGAAGGGAAATGATGTGTTGTGTATTAAATGAGGATCCAAGATGTTATTATCATGATTTAGATTATGAGTGATGCAACAATTCTATGGTTTATGCACACTTGCATATCATTGTGATTCCTTGAAATTCATGAATCATAACTTGGTATAAAGATTTCTTGGGAAATATGGATCTTGGAGCCATTTCTTTACTTTTTTTAGGATCTAAGATAAATTATTATTTGTTAGTACCCTTGAGATATTTTGGACATAGTCTTGTACCTCCGAATGATTGTTCTTAGGATTCAACCATTGTCTCATAATTAGGTGTTTTGGTAGAAGCATTCATTCTCCATGAAAGTCTAGTTAATTTACCTCTATTCTACTTCTCTGTAAGCATTAACAGTAATATGAAACTTATCCATGATTAAATTCCCCTTTTAATGTACTTTGTATTCAGGTCATATACTCCTTCATCTCCCAAGTGTTGTTTATATCAAAATACTTGAGGAAGACTCTGAATTTCATTTGTGGATGCATCAAATAATCTAGGCATTTGGATGGACAAGGAAGGTATTCATTGAAAGTGGTATAGATATAGTTCGGATCAGATTTTGGGACATGCACAATTTTTAATGAGAGAACCAAGATGGGGCCCAACATTGGTGGTTCATATGCACATGGTTGGATTTACTCGTGAAGTTGAAGGGGAAATCTGGGATTTGGGGAATTTAGATGCATTAGAGAAATTTTGGGGTCTAAAATGGAACTCCTAAGGAATATTATTAAATAATGGTGGAAATAATAAAATAATATTAGATTACATCATCAAATTTTAGAGGAAAAAAGAACAAAACTACTTTTTCAACTCATATTTTCAACTTGTCTTCCTATGGTTTTACTCAAATTTTGAGTGGGAGAACTCATTGGATGCATAATTTAATTCCTCATGAAAGGAGTAGCCATTTTGCATACTTTTGATGGACCTTGCTATACAAAAAATGAGAAATACGTGAAAAGTTTGATTGCAGTCACAATTCTTATGTATTTCTCATTTTTCATGTAGCGAAGTACGTCAAAAGTGTGCAACATGGGTACTCATTGGATGAGGAATTAGATTATGCATCCAATGAGTTCTCTCGCCTGAAATTTGAGTAAAATAGTATGGAAATAAGTTGAAAATATGAGTTTGAAAACTAGTTTTTTTAATTTTAATTTTTTAATCTTTTTAGTTTTTTACTCAAGAAATGGTAAATCATCCCCCATGGTTGACATAATCATCTTGAATCCTATTAGTTCTTATAAAGTTTATTTTAGTTTTAAATTTTTATTTTGAGGCACATTTTAGACCTCAAAATTTCTCTAATGTGGATGAGTTTGCACATATGCAAGAGTTGAACCTTGCCATTGTCCATCTCCCACCACTCATCACCATAGCCAAGTTTTGATACAACATGGAATGGGAAGTGACGATGGAGCGATGATGGTAATTTCCATGAAACTTTCTTGTCTATGGAGGTTTCAAACTAATGGAACCACCCACTACTCATTGTATTTCCCTCTCTAGTCCATCATTAATGAGAGGTCTTCTTTGGATGACGTGGTTAGAGCATGGCTAGATCAATCACCCTTATTCACTCTAGGGTTCACTTAGTCCACAATGAGTTAATGGTATGGGGGAGGGGGGTAAGGTGGGGATTCCCATTGAGGTCCCATGTTAAAAAAGTGTCGTATCATGGAAGCATGATCATGGTAAGGGCATGATCAATGACCTAAATTCACCTTAAGGTTCCCTCTAGTCCACTGTGAATTAACAGGCGAGTATGAAATGAGAAACAACCTCTATTAAACCCACCTGACTTTTGAGAACCCAGAACTAGATATAATGGGAAAATGTTGCAAAGCATTACAGGGAAGGGATAGGTGGGTCCTGCGCCTGATCTGATGTGGCAGTTCCATAGGGATCTGAAAGGGAAAACATGGATCCCACTTATTATCCCATCGTGACGTGGACCTCAATTAACCTAACATGGTAGTGCCACGTGGCCCATATGGGGACGCCATATCGTAGCATATTGATGACACAAATTAATGTCATGCTGATATGGAAGTGCCATGTGGATTCTATGTGGTAGCTTAATGCTAACATGGTCTAATATTATTGGATGAACTTCAAATGGGAATAATTTTCAATGCGGGATTCAGATTGAGATAAAATTTATATCACGAGAAAGATATCAATAGGTTGAATGCAATGGTGGAATTTGTTTTGAGTTTAGATGACATTCGAAAAGAAGGAATTTTCTAAGTCCATCTTCATAATAGACCTTAGATATCGGTTAAAATCAATAGGTAACACCTCTTGCACCCCAAGATAGTACATGGGGTTGGGAGGGTGTGTTACAGAAACTATGGCTTTTGATAACATCTTCATGTTTAAATATTGAAAATATTTAGAAACATATAACATGATAAACAAAGTATAATTTACTAATCTAACCTCCTATTATTAATAGAAACACATAATCAATAATAGAAATATTCAAAAATAAAGTACACACTAGATTTACATGGTAAAACCCCAAAGTACACACTAGATTTACATGGTAAAACCCCAATTCGAGAAACATCCATGGGAAGAGAATATGTCTTTACTATCTTAAAAAATCTCCAATATTATAAAGAGAACCTCAACTCTACTTCACTACCTTATGAAGATGAGACTTTGGTATTTTGTGTTTTCTTTCTCATGTGACTTCCTAGCCTCTATTATATACCAAGAAATATTACAGAATTACATCCCAATAACATGTGGGATAATCTAATTTCACGTTTTTTATAAAATGGATTATTGCAAGGGTATTTTACTCCATGATGTATGTGGGATTCAACTCTTTTACATAAAATTAGAGTTTCTTCTAACATAACCTAGAAGTTATTAACTTCCAAACTGTTACATTCCAACACTCCACCTTAGTGATAATTGGGGAGATGAAATATTTATGGAGGAATATAGAATTACATCAACACTCCCCCTTGATGAAAACTTCCCACATTTCTAGCAAATTTCAAAGCATACAAACTTCACCTCTATCAAGGATGTAATGAAGATATCAAAAAAATGTTGAATACTGTCACAAGTAATTAGCAACACTTCTAAGCAATTCTAAACATTGTCACCTATTAGAAAGAAATAGTTTTGAGAAAATATGAAAAAATAACACTCTTAAATAAGTTTTAACACTCTCACCAACAACGAGCAATACTCTTGAAGAAGTTTGAACATTGTCACGAGTAAGAAAGTGACACTGATGAGTATGTTTAAACAAAAAACACTCCTAAATCAATATAAATACTAACACAAGCAACAAGAAGTACTTGTAAATAAGCATAAACAATGTCACCTTCAATGTTGATCAAACACAAGAATATGTAGAACTATATCACCTAATAATTGTGCATGATACACAATTATATGAAGTCTCGAAGCATCTATGAAATGCATTCTATGACCATTCATCACTCCAACCACAGTCTATCCTAATAATTAGAACTGGTCCATGGTTTTTCCTTTCATGTATTTTCTGTAAAGATTTGAAAGCATAACTTCCATTTTTCCAATAAATTTGATTCCATTGTAAATTCTTCTAATTCTTATGAGGATGATGATATGACATAGGTGTAGGCTCATTTTTTGATTCATTAATAGGATTAGAGTAATATTATACATTAAAAATATTTATGAGAAAGTCTACAACAAAATTATCAATCATGTCAACAGTTTACTCAAAATAGTAAGTAGAGGGTAACTCTCGCAACAACCTATTTTAAACTTCTCCTACAACAAATAACGCTTCTTGAAACTTGTCATGACTAGATGTAGGTACTGAGGTAGGATTAGTAGTATTATATCTGAGATCTATTATATATGTATGTATTTGAGGGGAAATATGATTAGAAACATTTTTTCCATTGTTTCCATGTCCACCTCTACTATTTCCCATATTGCGTAACAATTGGGACTGAATACTTGATGTTTTGTTTTCAATGTTAGGAGAAACAACATGAGTAGTGGCTAATAAACCATGTGATGAAACAAAAATATCAACACCAATAGTTTTATAATTAATTGGAGTACAAGAAATGTCATTAGTAGATGATTCTAGCTACATAACAACATTAGCATCCTTCTCAACATTCTGTAGACAAATGAATTCAAGTTCAATGTTATTTTTCCAATCCTATATGTTTTGAATAGTCTTATCCTTCTCAATTAGTTGTAGCAACAAGGAGTTGTGATCTTATTTCAAAACTTGACATTTATTTTTCAAACGTGCTTGTTTTATTTGTAACTAAGCAACAATACAGTGTATGGTAAGGAATTCTTAATGAAGCACATAAACAACCTTCATTTATGAGGAATAGGTAGCAACATCATCAATAATTATATGTAGAGAGGCTAAAGTTTTCCACACCTCAACTAGTTTATGTTAGGATATTCTGACACATAGGGAATAGTTAAGTATAGCTTGGTCTAGTGTAGAGTTAGGTGAAGTGTGTTTCTTTACTATGTACTTTTGTAACTTACAATCCGACAATCACAATATGTAGTGATCTGATAGTTCATTCTTTCCTTGGTATTGCTGACACTTGATCCATGGCTTGACACCCAATTGGTCCATGATCTTTATTTAAATAGCATGGAGGGTCATTTGTAGGGTAACCGTTGATGAGAGAAGATTATGTAAATTTTCATTCTTTTGTTAATAAATTGCCTGAAGTGGCCTCGTTGGCTCAATCCATGGACTGTTTCCCTCTTTGAGGGTTTTAACCATGTCAAGGATACTGGTGTATTGGTCTATGATCTATTTGTGAGCAGTTTCCTTTTGTGATCTATCTGAGGAACTTACCCTGCAAATTCCTACATGGTATGAGAGCTATTTGAGGGACGCATCCATTGGTGATACAAATATGAAGCCGATACAACTACATCCGATTGTTATTTCCTAGATCTTTTGTTTCTGACGGACTTCGGGCTGAGAGGATCACTCTATTGTGTTAAGAGCATCTGTTCCAGTGACAAACCCCTTTCGTTTCATGTGAAAAGGTTTCTAGTAGCCCTAGCTACGTCATTTTTAAGATCTGGAGGTATACAGTCCTTATTTGCAATTGTAGCTATTCATCTCTCTGTTTATTTCAGTTTATTTAGCTCTCTGTTTTTTTATTATCGGATCTATACCTTTGATTTCTGCGTATGCTATTTTCCGCAATGCCTTAGTTTGATCTTGGAAAATCAGAAACATTGATGAAAATATTTAGTTTCTGGCTAAAGCTAACTTCAAGTCATAAGGTTTGTTTTTTTTTATGTCCGTGTTGGGTTTGGTGGTTTTTGTTTTGTATGGAGAAAAGAGTTATTTCAAGTAAGCACACACCCCAAAGCTTTAGTGACATAACAAAAAAAAAACCTTACTCTTTTCCAAAAATTACTAACCTTTTAAACTAGCTCACTTGGTCCAAAGTTAGTTTATGAGAATAGAGGTCTTGAGTTGAAGTCTTCCTTTTTGTTGAGTTAGTTTTTCAAAAAGCACATGTAACTTATGTTTTAAATTTACTTTATGTAAAAGTGTTCTCACCCATTATAAAAAGTGGGTCACTTATAATCTAAACTCTCTTTATCTTTTATTTAAGTTACAATTTAGTGGGTAGCTCATAAAGTACCATTGTAAAAGTGACTTTCACTTATTTATACAAGTGAGTCACATATTTTTTTTTAAGTGATCTAATTAGATTAAGTTTGGAAAGGGCGGGGGGTGGGGGGCATTTTTTTAAATATAACATTATCATTCATTTCTGCACATCCACACACTTCGTCGGCATCTTCAACAATTTTCTTCAAAAAGCCATAACTTCTTCGTCTGGAAGCCGTTTTCTTGAATCAACCTAATTTTTCGAGATATTTCCATTGGAACACTTAGTTTCAGCATCTACAGCTTCAGTTTCTATTAACATGGAAAGTCCATGCCATTTTATTCTTAATAGCACCAACTACTTCCAATGATGGTCCTACATTATAGATTTACTTAGAAGTAAAGGTCTTTACAGAATAGCCTCACGCCAAGAAACTAAACCTCAAGACAAAGATAAGGCATCCAAATGGGAAAATAGGCAATATCAAGCACGTGGTTTGATAGGTATGTCTATTTCTCCATACCTTAGATTCCATATCAAAGAACTTGATACTCCTAATGAAGCAATGAAGCAGCTCACTAAATTTTTTGGAATTAAAAATGAAATTATAGCCCATCAACTTGAAAATGAGTTTCTTACATTGGACCCCAATAATTTTTCTTCCATTGACGATTTTTTGTTCAAGCTCAAGACACTTAGACTTCTCTTGGAAGGTGTGAAGGTTAAGAAAGAAGATAGTAGCCTATTCTATTCCATTCTTACTAAGTTGGGACCAACCTACTCAGTGTTTGTTTCCACCTTCCATTCTACTAGAGAAGCCTTTATTTCTCAAGGACAAGACTACAAGTCCCCCTCTTTTTATGCCTTTTGTGATTCTTTAATAAAAGAATAAGAAAATATCTTATATCTTGGTCTTCTTAATCATGGAAACTATTCTAAGAAAGCCTTAGCTGCCTAGTAGCGACCGAATTCAAAGAATCCTAAGAAGCAGTGTCCTAAAAAGAATGGTCGTAAACAAACAAGGGTCCTAAGCAATTTCAATCTCAAAATGAAAAATCATTTCAAAAAAATGATAAGGCAAATAAAAATAAAGGGAATAAGATGGATAGACATTTCCACTTTTGTAATCGATATGGCCACTTAGAATCCAAATGCTTTAAGAATATGGAAGCCTTGCAAGCAACAATGAAGAAGCATAACATCCAGTTGAAGCACTCTTCAACTTCAACTTCATCTTCAGGGATAACACTTTCTGCATGTGGTTTTCAAGCATATTGGTCTGGTTATGCACTAAATGTATCTTCTTCTTCTCATTATCATGAGTGGCTCACTAATTCTGGAGCTCCTTATCACATGGCCAAAAACAAAACCATGCTTTCTTCTTTAAATGTTTGTAACACCAAAAATATATATGTTGGTGATGATAGATCTCTTAGTGTTGTAGGTACTAGAACTGCTCATCTAGACAATGGTCAATTTAATGATGTATTATGTGTTCCAACCTTATCCTACAACTTTCTATCTGTATATCAGATAACTCATTTTGGTGAAGATAAAATCGTTGAATTTCCACCTCACGATGTTGTAATTAAGGACCTAAGAGATCCTAGCTAGATTTTAGTTACTAGCATTGCTGATGATTCTACAAGGTTGTATAAGAAAATTTTCCCTCTGTATTTTTTGCTCATAATGATGAAGTGAGCAAACTTTGGCGTGAGTGATTTGGTCACTTAAACTATCGCTGCCTTGCGAATCTATGTAAAGAAAATATGGTGACAGATCTTCCAATGGTATCTTGCAAAGGTGGTGTTTGTTCTGGATGTGTAATCAGAGAACATCATCGGGATAGTTTTGGAAAACGTGCCTCTTGGCATGCCTCAACCCCTTTATAGCTTGTGCATAGTGTTAGTGTCGGTATCTTCATCCCTCCATCAGAGATCAAATTCTATTGTTGCGTTACATGTTAGGTGTTCCGCTCAGTCAATTGCATTCCATTAGGAGCATGGATCATCTGACAGTAGTGGCTTGTTGTACATTTTCCCTCACATCCTTTACTTACTGGCCCATTTCCATTTATCAAGATCATCTGTAGTCACCTTTTGTCTTCAAATTTGCAAGAGTCAATTTTAGGGTTTCACTTTCATTAGGTCTAGGGTTTCATCAAAAAGGTCTTCAAAATGTCCAATAACGGTCATCAGGTGCATGAGGAGGTTGAATAAAGTTCCAGTACCAATAAATTCATAATCACTTGCTCAGAAATGTAATTTTCCTCAAAACTCTGTTTTGAGGAAAAACATAGTATTTTAGGTTTTTATTTTATAAATTCATGTAATTTCAGTTCTTTCAGATGAAAATAAGTTCACTGGCAACCCTAGTCACCTTGCCAAGATTCAGCTACTCCATCCCCTACAAGGCAAACAAAAAATCCAGTCAGTCAGTTCATCAAAATCACAAATAAAGTAAACTGCCCAAAAGGCAGAGTTGAAAAAGTAAGTCACATTGAAAACATTATAAAAGTGGGTTTTATGAAGGAAAAATCAAAAGCTCTTGTAATTAAATCATCTTTACAATTAAAAAAGCTGATTGGCACTCGGAGAAGACAAATTGAGCAAAGTGAAGGTCATGTTGGAGAAAGGAAGCAAAATCGCAACAAAGAGTTCTAGTTTTGGAGGCACAGTGCATTGGGTGAGAGGCGCATACAAGTGTCGCGGCACATTGCGCCACTTTCCACAGTGTTAAATTTATACTGGCGTAGTGCATATAGGGGGCGCGGCACGTTGGGTTTGTGGCGCAACGCATAGAGCTGCGAAGCCTGATTTCATCATAAACTCCCTCAATTGCCAAAATTGCTCAAATATTACAATGTGCAAGTAAGTTAAGCCCTTTTTTTCGCTAGTGAAAGAGTTTTTTTGTAAATTTATGGTGGTTGTGTGAGAAAACTCAAACCCTACTTCCTTGTAATTTCTCAAAAAATCATTGCCTAGGGTTTGCATTTGTCATTTTGCTGCCATATCCACTCCACCATCCCCTTACTCTTTGACTCCTCCATTTATTTTCCCAGTGCATCCACTCATTCCCTAACTCTCATATTCCTAAAAAACAAATCATTCACCCCTATATTGCTTTTTTCGACCTATTAGGTCATGACCTCCTCATAGTAATCAATCATTGCTGCCTAAATGGAAAAATTCCCACGACCATCAAATCCACCTTCATCGCCCTCATTCCTAAATCCGACACGCCAACCTCTTACAATGACTTTTGGCCCATCTCGCTGTGCAATGCCCTCTACAAAATCATGGCCAAAATCCTAGCTAATAGACTAAAGTCGATCCTTTCGGTACACATATCGCCTGAACAGTTTCATTCCCTTCAGCACCGCCAGATCCACGAAGCCATTGGAACTGCACAAGAGCTCCTACAATCGGTGCAGAGTAAGAAGCTGAAGGGCATGATCTTAAAAGTGGATCTATCCAAAGCTTTCGACAGAGCAAGCCTGCTCTACATACACATGCTCCTCACCCATCTGGGTTTCCCTTATATGTTAATCAAATGGATTATGAGTTGCATTTCTGATGTGCCCTACAGTGTCCTCCTCAATGGATCTCCCACAAGCTTCTTCACAGCCAAAAGGGGCCTCAGACAGGGCTGCCCTCTATCACCACTGCTTTTCCTTCTTATCATGGAGGGGGTAAGAAGACTGATAGGGACAGAACACAGGAGGGGCAGAATTATAGGTATAAAAACTATGGAAAATTTCTCTCTTACCCACCTCCTTTTTGTAGATGATGTGCTCATTTTCTTAAATGGCAGCATGGCCGACACCTGTGCCTTATAGAATGTTTTCGACCTCTTCCAGAAGGCTTCAAGCATGACCATTAATGTACAAAAATCCACCCTCACAACTATAGGATGCTCACATCATAAAGTACATTACACACTTTACCGGTTCCCTTTCCCTACACACCCTATGGAGGAAGGCCTGAAATATCTCAGATTCTGACTAAAACATGGGGGATACAAAATCATTGATTGGATCTCACTAATTGTTAAGGTGGAAACGAGGTTGAATGTGTGGTACAACAGGTATCTTACTCAGGCAGGAAGACTCACCCTCATTAAGGCAGTGCTGGAAGCAACACCGGTATACTGGATGTCCCTGGCCTGGACCCCCAGGGGAATTCTAGCCAAATTGCAAAAGATCTGCAGAAAATTCCTATGGAAGGGGAACAAGGAGGGGAATCTTTTCACTTGGGTAAAGTGGGACACAATTTCCAAGCCTAAGAAATGGGGTGGATGGGGTATAAAAAGGTTGGATTTATTTGCCTAAGCACTGGCAACAAAACTAGGATGGCAGCTCATCACCTCGCACATCCTCTGGACGAGAGTAGTATATGATAAGTACATCGCCCGGGAAAACACTTTCGACTGGATCTGTAGGGAACATAGGGAAAGTGACAACAAATCCAACATATGGAAAGCAGTTCTAACCTCCCTCCCCCTCATTCGGGAAGGCCTAACATGGTGGATAAATCAGGGGAATGTCGTTCGTATAGGAATAGATCCCTGGATTGGATGTGGAAACGCTCACCGCCTTCCAGCACAGTTGATTGCTCTCCTAAATAACCTGGGCGTTACTCATATAGCAAACATTGCAGACCAGGCAAACTCCACGTTCTTCCAACAGGCTTGGAAGATAGCATAAGAACTCCATATCCCGGGACACTAGAGGCAAGATTGGGAGGATTTCACGGAAGCTCTCACAAAAGCACACATTAGGATAATGGAAGAAGAAGATGAAGTTGTATGGTCTTTCACAGAAAATGGGAAATACTCCCCCAAAGAAGGCTACCTAAAGCTCATGCAACATGTTCAGCTAGAAAACATTCAGCACTGGTGGAAAGCACTTTAGAAGCTCAAAGCAGCACCCAGAACGTGAATGCTTATGTGGAACATCCTTTTCAACAAGATCCCTACAAGCTCAAATCCGATGAGGTGATCATTTCATGGGCCGTTTTGGTGTCACCTCTATAGGAAAAATGGGGAAGACATCGAACAATTATTTCTGACCTGCCCAATTGTCACTGAGCAATGGACCCTTATCTCTTCATCTTATCCTTCCCTACAACAATGGCAAGGGTGCTCTATTATAGAGGCCTGGCTGGACTGGCTTTTGAAGCACAAGGGCAGAGACAGGAACATCCCCCTCCTAATGTGTTGAGCTATCTGGATGGTGAGGAACCGAGCCATTTTTGACCGTAAAGATCCCCTCTGGCCTACCATCAGAACCCATGTCCTTGCTGATTTCAGCCTCCTCCCCGAAGACCCCCCTCAGAGTCCTCCTAGAACCATCCAACCCGAGCTCATTGACAAATCTTTCCCTTGGGATTATTATAATGGCTCAACCCAAGAACAAGGTTGTGGGGGAGGGGACATACTATACTTGAGGGATGACCACTGCTTTAAGATCCAAATGCACCTAGGGAAGGGTACAAATAATTTTGCTGAGCTCTCCACGGCCAAACACCTCATCCATTTTTCCCTTCAGAAACATTGCACAAAGCTATAACTGTTTGGGGACTCAAAACTGGTCTGCAATTGGCTCAATAGAACATCTCACTGCTCTGCTTTTTCTTTGAGACACATTTTGGATGAGGCTCACCGGCTTTCAACAACTTTTGATAAATTTGTTTGTCAACACATTTACAGGGAGCACAACACAAGGGCAGACCACCTATCAAAGGAGGCAATGCACAGGCAAGAAGCGGACTGGTTGATACAGGAAGAAGTGGATGGAACTTTCCACCAATATTACCACGTGTTGTTTATAGATTTGCATCCTCACCAGGAGACATAACCATTCTACAATTTTACTCCCCTCTCATAGTTTTCTTTTGTCTCAGTGGTTTCTATCGAAAGCCACTGGATATATATACTGCTTATATAAATTTTTTTCTTCCATAGTTTTAACACTGAACAATGCAACAACTGTATACATGACTTTCGGGTTATGGTATATTTTTTTTGTATGGACCCAGATGGCCTCCCTGCGTTGAGCAAAATCTTTGAAAAACAGTATGTTTATTTAGTTTTTCTTCTTGTAAATCTCTCTGAGATCACTTGAACTCCCTGCGTGGAGGCAGAAGAAAAAAAGTTGCTACACTTTTTGTGTTTTGTTTGTACAAGGTTGCATCACAAAAACAACCTTTAGCTATATCGGGTAGGCTGCTAGCCTCATGATGCATATGCCTAGGCATCTACATAATGTAATTTCTCCAGACTCAATAGAAATTACGACTTTTTCCAAGGGAAAAAAAAATTGACCTTAGAGATCGGTTTAAATCAATAGGTAACACCTCTTGCACCCCAAGATAGTACATGGGGTTGGGAGGGTGTGTTACATAAACTATGGCTTTTGATAACATATTCGTGTTTAAATATTGAAAATATTTAGAAACATATAACAAGATAAACAAAGTATAATTTTACTAATCTAACCTCCTATTCATAATAGCAACACATAATCAATAATAGAAAGATTCAAAAATAAAGGACACACTAGATTTACATGTAAAACCCCAATTCGGGAAGCATCCATGGGAAGAGAATACGTCTTTACTATCTTAAAAATATCCAATATTACTAGCAATTGCACCAAATGTTGCAAAGGAAATGCCGTAAGGCATAAATTTGAGAAAAATCATGATATATAAAAAAAATCATTGAAGATAGGAATTAATAAACAAATTGTCATTCAAGCTAGAAGATAAATACAAATCACTTACATTATATGAAATTGACAAATTTTATAACCTTTCCAAAATAGGTTTCCTCTTAATGTTAGAAGATGCTCTTTCAAGTTCCAATAGAACCCTTGTTACTTGGGGGCTTGCTTAAGTCAATAAGTCATTTGCAACATTTGTTTCGAGTGCATTAAAGGTCCATGTACACCCTTGGAAATTATTTGTGCTATACAGGGTCCATAATTATCATAGGCATGGTTGATCGAAGGATGGTTAAACGTTTTACATCTTTCAAAGTTGTTTGATGAGGGGTAGGGTAGAGTGTTAGCTATATTTGACGGCTAAATTGTCACACGATGCACAATATACCCATCAAATTCCAACCATGGGACAAAATAAGAACAAAGTTCAAGTCAATTATCTCTTTTATTGCTTAATCCTACCATCGATGTAAGTTCTAAAAGTAAAGGGAAGGAAATTGTGTTTGCATGTTCGGTTGAACTTGACCGTACACGAAAGAAATTTGCTCTTTGACCTTCACATAAAGGTGGAAGTGTTTTAGTGTCAAATGCCCGAAAAATTCCTTTCATTTCCATTAAAGAAATAAACGACTTAAACGGAGGTGAAAAGGGTAGTTTGCAGGTAAAAAACCTGCATTTAGAAGCAACTTATCCCATGATGAAATGATTTGTTTGGATAGTTGGATCTGATATGTACTATGCGTTGTCAATGCAAGAAGGCTAAGTGAATGAATTCATAGAAGTTTCCTTTCTCATGAATGAAAGCCACCTTGCGAACTATTTCTTTATATTCTTGGTATAATCGTGGGTTATGTTTAATATATAAAAGAAACCTAAAAAGGACAAATTTTAAAAATTTGAGAGGTTATTATTTATCCATTTAAACTTAGTATTTTCTACATCCCTCTATATTAAATGTTTTTTTCAATTAAAAAAAAAGGCTTATATGTTCTTTTGAATTGGATACGGAGAGAACAAGTTGGACCAGATTGGAAGGTCGAAAGAACCAGATTTGTTTCAAAATGGGGAAGGCAAACCGTGAAAGCATTTTCATATGAAATATTCAAAATAAGGCAATGCAGATAGTGAAAGCATTTTCATATGAAACATTTTAGGATCCATCTTTAGAGATCTACAAGAAAATTTCTTGAAAGAAACTGTGGCGAATATAGTCAAATATCGTCTTCTACATCATAGCGAATTCTACACAAGACATTAGTAGTCCATCATATTGTAATGTGGCATACAACATGTCTTCAAGGTATAGAATGTGTTCAATTAGTCGTCCATCATATTGTAAAAATTTGACTTTTTTTTCAAGGTGTTTTTGAATTACCTTTTTAGAACAAGTTTAAACCCTTTGAAAGAGCTAGGAAGGATTCAATTTTGATAATTAATCTCTATTAGTCTCATCACACTTCATATTAGTTTTAAAATCACTTTATGTTTTGGATAAATGATTGCATCTTTACATATGATACCCTTACCAATGAATTTGGAAAACACCTTACACAACAAATTGGTATGAAATTATGCCTTTCAAAAAATACATTGATCCATTTTCATAACGAACAATTGAATGTACGGTTACTTGAAACAAGTGCATTCTTTAGCCTAAATTATGCCTTTCAAAAAATACATTGATCCATTTTCATAACGAACAATTTGATGAATGTACAGTTACTTGAAACAAGTGCATTCTTTAGCCTTGGTGGGTTTGAAAGGGATTCTTAGTGAAAAGAACTTAACACAGTGAATGCAATCAGGGGGCTGTTAATTCCTTTGGTGCTCAATTTTAAAGAATTTTCAACCATAAACCTGCATAAATCAAGATTGCAGAGTTCAGAAGCGAGCAGACTTGCAGCTAATTTATCCACAGAAATACTGAAAAAATAAAACTCTTCAATTCCACAACCCTAAGTCACAGTTTAATGTAAGATAACGAATCCCTAAGCCTTTAGCCAAAATGGCCATAACGCTCCACCTTCACCTCGATCTCTGACATGTTGCTGCAGTTGCCGAAGATGAGAGAGAAACAATGGTTCCTTGAGTATGCCAAGCGCTAGGTAGTTTGAAAAGTTAGTAATGAAAACCAGATATTTGATCCAACGGTAGCAATTATTCGAATCGTCTAACATCAAATCAGACGGACGATAACGATGACAGAAAAGACCATAGGAAAGTTCATCTCAGAGGGAACGCCTTACGGCGTAACTATGGCAAAGGATAGGGTTTGTTAGAATATGAAGTTTGAGATATACAATAGGGTAGATAAATATCATTTCATTTCTTGCGAACATAGATAAAAGTTTTTGAGAAACAAAAAGAACTAAAATGTATATATTATATTTAAGCAAAGGCATTTTCTAAAAATTTAAATATTATACCTAACAAAAAAACTTTTAAACGAAATGAAAGAATATAATATATCCTAACAAAATAGTCTAGTATCAAATTTTGCCCCCTAAAACCCCTCTGGAAACAAATCGGGTTTATGATGATTCACATACACTCTGAGTAAACTTCATAGACTTGTAGTCATCCCAATTGATAGTTTCGCCTGGATTTTTTCTCCTCTGAATTGCTAGGTGTTCTTCCTGCAAGCAGACAGTCAGGTTTATGTATATATTCAGTACAAAAGCCTTTGAGAGATATGGATAGATTTATATCTAATATATTAAACTCACTCTAAGCTCTCGTAGAGCCTCGGGACTGTCATGGAGATACTTGACAGCCATCATGGTTGTGGTGGAAACTGTTTCGTAGCCAGCATTGATAATAGATATTAGTAAATCGAAGATCTGTTCATCTGTGAGCTTGCAATTAGCAGATGCGCCATCTGCTTCTTCTTCTTTGTCATTAAGAAGCATTGCAATCATATCATTATAAGTGTCCATGGAAGCCCTCCTTTCCTTGAGCACTTCTCTCAACATTCTCAGGATATTTTCCCTTGCCTGCACATAATGAGCAGTACGGTTGATTGATTATTCTTCAAGTTTCGAGAAAATCCACCTAAAACTTTCACCACTAATTCATATTTTAGTTTAGGGTTCACAGCATTTTCCAAACTCTGGTGTGTAGAAACGCATTACTGGTTTTTGGGGGTGGTTTACATACCTGGAACCCACGTTTGTAGCTGGTACCAGGAAGATTTATAGGCATGGAAATGGTTCCTTCCATGAGTTTACAGAATTCTGATACAAATGCCTCTGCCTTCGGACCAGACTTGATACTCATTACCTGTTGTAAAGACAAAAGCAAGATTGCAGCATTCAGAAGCGAACGAACTTGCAGCTAATTTACCCACAGAAATACTGAAAAAATAAAACCCTTCAATTCCACAACCCTAAGTCACAGTTTAATGTAAGATAACGAATCCCTGAGCCTTTAGCCAAAACGGCCATAACACTCCACCTTCACCTCGATCTCTGACATGTTGCTGCAGTTGCCGAAGATGAGAGAGAAACAATGGTTCCTTGAGTATGCCAAGCGCTGGGTAGTTTGAAAAGTTAGTAATGAAAACCAGACATTTGATCCAACGGTAGCAATTATTCGAATCGTCTAACATCAAATCAGACGGGCGATAACGATTACAGCAAAGACCACAGGAAAGTTTATCTCAGAGGGAATGCCTTACGGCGTAAATATGTGAGTTAATTATCTACATGGCATTATATTGTGAAAAGGTTGCAATAAGACCTTCAAGCTATGGTAGAATTAAATATTTGAAACATAGTTTTTTTAATGACATTGAAAAACATTATAACTTGCATTAGTCAAAGTTAAACTAATAGTGATTAATGGGCAAATCGATTGCTAGCATCTTGCCTTGGTAGGGACTAATAAGGCCAATGTCCATCATATGACAAAATGTGGTCATGTCATCAAATACAGAATTGAGATTTGAGCAAATCCAATGTAGATATAACGAATTGTGCAAACTCTAAATCAAACTTAAATTTGTTTCTTAAAGCATTGATAAATAGTTTAAATAGTTTTGCAAACCAATAACAAAGTGTGTTTGGAAAGATAAATTATGTGTTGTCCACTACTAAGCTAATATATTTATAACATATCAAATGTAATGTGAATTCTTTCCCTGCCAAATGTAATGTAGAGCAATTTGTTTACCATGTTGAACTTAGAATTTTTTTTTATTTTATATTTTACATTTTATTGTACTTTACACTTCTATGATACTTATAGTACTAAATATCAATCTAATTGTTTCCTCTTGTTTCATTTACATTAGACTTTAAGGAACGAAATCTTCATAATTATCATATCTTAATTTTTTTAATAAAAATGTGTATATGTGTTAAAACTATATATTAATTACTTTTATAAATAATTATTATTATTATTAAATAATTTATAATTTATGATTTTTTCTAATTTTAGCAACTTAGATGTACGAGGAAGTATGTGTTTTGATGTTTATTATTAGATTGATGCATATTCACATTTACTAGCAATTTATTTATATTGTGCTAGTTTTTTTAGTAGTGAGATAGAGGGTTGAATTTTTTTCAAAAGTAGTTATGCCATTTTTTCTTTTCAATTTAATTTTAAAAATATTATAAAATAAAATAAAAATAAAAATATATAGAAAATATATCACTTTTACCAACAAATTCCATAAATTTGAGAATATGTTATAATAAGTTTATCATATAATTATTTTTGGTAAGCGAAAGATCAAATTATAAATAAGATAGATGAAAAGAACAATAAATTTGAATAAGAACATATTTATTCTATTTATATATAATTTTTTTTGCAATTGTTATGTATACAATGTTATATGTTTTTATAGTTAAAAAAATATTTAAGCTAAATGATTAAAATAATAAAAAAAATGATAATATTAGGATGTCATAGCCTAAATCCCAAATGATTGTCATTTTTTTGGTAGGCACTTTTCTGGTGCCAACCACCTATTCTCGTCATGCTCATTTCATTTTTGATGTCCCTTTTAAACTTATGTTTCAAACAGCCTCGTTCAAGTGATTTACCAATATCAACATTGAGTGATTCAAAGGTGATGTCGTGGAAAATTATTAAACATGCATAGGGTAGTGACATCATTGATAACCCAAACTACCATCATGCAAGCTCCTCCTCCTTTCCTGCATCAATTTTTAAATTGCAATTTTAACGACATGAGACTACAAAAATAAATAATGAATTGCAAACATGTGGCATATTTTTATAGGCTCTAGATAAACGAAAGTCCTCAAAGCAACTTACCCTTAGAAACACATTCGGTGTGATTAAAAAGGCAAATTAAGAAGACAACTTTTAAAATGTCATGATGCCCATAGTTTGGATAAACTCATTGTAGAGGTAACAAGTTATAAACCATCTTGTTTTTATTTGTTTAATGTTTAACTCGAAAACTAGGTTTAAAATATTTGCCTTTTATGTGTTTTATGTTAAATTTTTAAGATTGCATTTATAACTTTACAAATTTATATTAATATTTAGTTTTCGAAAAAAAAATGCTTAATCATTGTTGGAACCCGAAAATATAATCATATTCACTTAAAATAAAAATTATAATAAATTTTTAATAATATTAGGATGTGATAGCTTAAATCCCAAATGATTTTCATTTTTTTGGTGGACATTTTTCTGGCACCAACCACTTATTCATGTCATCCTCATTTATGATGTCCTTTTTCAACCTCTGTTTCAAGTGACCTTGTTCAAGTGATTTACCGATGTCAATATTGAGTGACACATTGTTGTGCAAAATTATTAAGCATGCATAGGGTAGTGGACATCATTGATAACCATAACTACCATCATGCAAGCTCCTCCCCCTTTCCTGCATCAATTTTATAATTTCAATTTTAACGGCATGAGACTGTAAAAATAAATAACAAACTACAAACGTGTGACATGTTTCTATAGGCTTTGGGTAAACGAAAGTATCAAAGAAACTTACCCTTAGAAAAACCTTTGGTGTAATTAAAAGGATAAATTAAGAAGACAACTTTTAAGACGTCATAATGGCCATAGTTTGGATAAACTCATTTGAGAGGTAACAAGTTATAAACAATCTTGTTTTAATTTGTTTAATGTTTAATTTTGAAAATTTATCTATAGGATTAAAATATTTGCTTTTATATGTTTTATGTAATTTTTTAAATTATATTTAAAACTTTACAGATTTATATTAATGTTTAGTTTTGGAAAAGAAAAGAAAAAATTGTTTAATCTCGTTGGAACCAAAAATATAATTATTTTGACTTTTATATAGTTTATGTTTATTTTCAAAAAATTATTTATTTAAATTCTTTGAATTTAATTTATATAATGTAAGTTAAGAATACAATTTATAAAGACTTGAAATTATGGAGGGCATAAATATATGTGGTATTGTATAAAAATGAGTAGATTTGAATAGGGCAATCAATTACCACTCAGATGACCAATATGTTGGATTTTGGGTGACCCGTGATAAAAACTATAAAAATTTCAATCCAAGAAGTGGTTAGGATTGGTAATGTTGTAATGACCTAGAGTCTTCATTGTTTTACCCTTGCTCCCTTGGTGAGTTTCATCTTCAATGACAAAAGTATGGATGCCATTTTCATGTCTTTCTGAAAGAAAGAGCATCTAGCTCATTCATAGGTTTTCTAACAGCCAAGGTGACCCATTGTAGCATATGAATGCAACTCCTCAAACACCCTTTTTTAAACAAAATTCTACTCTAGAAAGATAAATCCTTTATAGCACATGCATCACATTATTGGGTCTAGCCCTTAGGGGAACTAGGGTGCTCTTGAATTCTTTGGATGAGTTGAACCATTGTTTCATTAGTGAAGCATTCTTTGTGGGTCACTAAAAGATGATCTAATATTAATAAGGATGAAACAAATAGAGATCCTTCCTCACATTTTCTAAAAAAGAATAAGTTCCACCATATTATTTGTGCCCTTCTTGTAAACAATCTCATAATCATATCCTAGCATCTTGGTGAGTAAGCTATATTGTTCTAACGATGAAAAACTTTGTCTTAGGAAATACTTCAAAAAATGATGTCCATCTTGGTTTTGAAGTGTCTCCCAACAACATATGGTCCCAAGTATCAATTGCTTGAAGAATGACTATCATTTATTTTTCATAGATGTGCTTCAAATTTATATCACACAATAATTTACTATTGAATGTCAATAAATACCTTTACTGCATTAACACTACTCCAAAACATCTTCCAAAATGTCTAATACCAATACAAAAACTGTAAAAAAATCAAACCCTACTAAAATAAGTGCAATAAATATTATTATTTTTTGAATTAAAATTCTAATTTACCACACCATAATGGAAAAAGGATAAAAAAAAATAAACATTATTATAATTCCTTAATTATAACATTGTTGATTTGTATCCTTACAACTCATTGTATTGTTGTTAATATATAACTAACACCACTTAGATATAGATCTTTTCTTTTTGGTATATCATGAATGTGATATTTTGAGATAATTCCAAAGTTGCAACAAATTTGACCTTCCTTTTTGAGCTATGACAAACTCATCAATTTCTAATGAGAACAACAAATTTGTTATTCCATATCTTACACTTTTCTTGCATTCCTCATGGCATTGGATACAACAAACAAACTTTGACCTCTGAAGTTTCGGTTCTCCTCATGGTGTTCCAAAAAAACTAAAGTTTATTCCAAGTTGGGAGAATAATATGAGTTGTCTTTAGTGCGCCTTTTTGGACTTTTTGGTACCAAAATCCTGTGTGAAAAATTTGAGGTGAAATCTTGATAAAAAATTTGAAGTGAAATCTTGATTTGTGTTATTTAAACGGGTTTTTTTATTGTATATATGGATTTAGCGCCCTGGAAAACCCCTAGGGCACTTCGATTTTGCAAGGTTACCCATCAAACTTGTGATTTCAATAAATTCCTGCGAGATTTTAGAGAAATTAAACAGGAAAAACCCACCAGAAAAACTTCCAAAAAAATCTCACTAAAAACAACTTGATAATATAAAAAATAATTCAAAGTTAAAAGTTTCAATTCATGTGAGTGTGTAGCATAGGCCACTTGTAGTTTTAACTCAATTAACCTATTTTTTTAATAACTTTTCAATATGTTTAAGATACAATGCCCATTAAACCTAACACCATGTGTAAAGTATGGGGAGAAATGAGTTTGTCTACTAAATGTATTTTAATATCCAAGATTTTCTTTATTAGAATTAGAATTTACATTTTCACTGTAACAAAATCTAATTTTTGTATATTTATTAATTAAGATATGTGTTTTATTTTTAAAAAATCACATTAAAACATATAAATTTTAATAAATAATGTAAGAAATATTTCTTATTTTATCCAACAAATAAAAAAATACAAAATAAGCTAGTGTGTATATATATATAATTATAATTATTATTATTAAAATTATTAAAAACTACAATGCATTTTCAATCATTTCTGGGAAAAATTATTTACATATTTATAATAAAATGGCTCTATTACCTATAGACTAAATATTTTATTATTATTTTAAACATAATTAAGATACTTTACAATAGTGCATGAAGGTTATTCTCTTCTGATGCTCTACATTATTTTTTTACTCACTTCAGATATACGTTAAGCCAACCAAAATATCGACACTACTCACAAGAGAATCAACTAACTATATTAAGAAAATATTGGAGTAGGATATTATTAAAAGCGAGATATGAAATCTATCAACATCTCAAGTACATAGAGATACGTGGGCTCTGGTAACACATAAATAAAAGAATATTGTTAGGCATCATCCTGCTTCCACAAACATCACCATCATGATTCAAAAACAACAATTACCATGCCAAAATTTACCATGCATGCGCTTGTGATCCTGTTACAGAGGGTAAAAAATAAAATCTAACCAGTTGAAGTCGTTGTCATGACGGATTCTGAAAGGTACGGACGTGGCAAAGTTTAATAACAAAGTGTGTTAGTATTTGATTCGCCATGGATAGACAGGTTGAGAAGAACTCTATTCTTAAAAACACCTTCGGCCTAATTAAAGATATTTCTAAGGGCAAATGTTAGAGAAACAACAAAACCCTTTTAAAACGGGAAGAATAACAAACCACCATGATGGAAGATCAATAAATAGAAGCAATTCAACAATGAAGAGGCACCAAACAAAAGCTAAACATTGAAGAAGAATTGAAAACTCTATTCTTAGACTGCTGAATGTATTAGGAGAACATCAAACTTTAACCTTATCTTTTTGACTAGTATAAATAGGGGTAACAATGGGCATCATCACATGACTTCTCATTTCCTTCAAAATTTTGCTCTATTTTTTTTAAATAAAAAAATTGCTATGTTTAGCATAAATTTACAACATGAATGGTTACTATGAAAGTACACCCTGGATGATTTTGAAGGTATTGATAAACCTTATTGCAAAAGCTTAGCTAAAGAGGCCAATGTAAGTTTCTATGAATTATTTAAAAATAAAAAAGTATGGCACATGGCGAGTGATTTGGTTTTTTTTTAAGAAAAAGAAACTAAGCAATCAAGCTTCAATTCTTGTGGTTAAAGTTAGTAATCAAATGTTTATTAACTGTGAAATTTGTGAAGTTAGTAGTCAAATGGGTATTAACTTTGTTAGTGAAATGTGTGAATTTTGATACACTTTTAGAATCTAGTAAGTTCCAAAGGGAACATCTCAAATGCCTTATGTTAAAGGAATAACCCTTAAAATTAGAATGAATTAAAAAAAAAAAGAATAAGGAAATATCCATTTGTTGTGCAGGGACCCATACTAGTTATAGCACCGGTTCTACACATCCATCAAAAAATATTCATAAATCATCAAAAATATGCACATAAATAGTTTATATTAAGTTATATAAGTTATATAATTTAGTCCAAAATGGGCCCACATATTGATTGGGCCAACAAGTGTCAAATATCAAACCTTAATATCACATATTGACAAGACATAATGTCCCAAATATCTCCAACTTTGAATTACCAAATAAGTCAAAATGCACTACAAAACATTCCATTGAATTCTATTCAGGAGTACACCTATCCCATCAAACAGTCACCTACAACTTTCCACTGGAGCAACACATCCCATTGCTCAGTAATACCTACACAAGAATAGGTGAAATGTGTGTCAATCATATGTACGTGTATTTAACCATTCAACCTATTGAAGGAAATAAATGACAACATTCCATTCAGGATTAAAGACAATAAATGACAACATTCAATTTAGGAATTAGTTCATAGGATGCAATAAATGACACCAACCCTTTGAAGTCAAGTATTAAACACACCAGACTTTTCAATTTAGGAATTAAAAACAGGAAAGCACATGGATCAACCATCAAATATTATAAACCATTTGATCATGTACAAATCAATCCAGGCCACACATTTGAATTTGGGAGATGGCAATCTATGCCAATCTTCCCTACCAATTAAATTCTATATGAAAAAATTATAAAACATCAACTCTTACTCATTTTCATTTCAGGCTTTCATTATACTCATTAGCTATTGGATACATGCAATCAAAGTGTTCAGACATTGTTACATTCATTCTATTCAGAAGTTTTTGGAAACATACAAATTGAGTGTGTGCACAGTGTTACATTCATTCTATTCATCAGTTGCTGGAGACATACAGGGATGTTTTTGTTGAATAATGTTACCATTTTTTTTTAATAATGTTACCATTTTTTTAATAATGAATAATGATTTTTCTGTTGAGAAACAAGGGTAAATTAAAGCCATTACAGCCAATTTCATTGCCACTATAACCTCAAATATGACCCTGCAACTTAATATCAGACTACTATAATAGCAAAGAATATCCTTTCAAAGAGAAAAGACAGATAGCCTCGAGTACTAAAGCCATTACAGTCAATTTCATTACTGGTTTACTGATTTAGAAACCAATTTCATGCCACTATAACCTCAAACCTAACCCCTGCAACTCAATATCAAACTATTATATTAGAAAAGAATATCCTTTCAAAGAGCAAAGATAGATAGCCTCACATACTAATGGCATAAAAGCAAAAGCCTCCATACAATAGCTAGAACATGGGTTGCTTATAAGAAAGTAACCGAACAATCTTCCTTCCAATCCTTCTTCTGATCAGTTGGTTATGTTGTTGATGGAGCAGTTGATTGAGCAATGGTGGATTCAGTGGTTGACTCAACAGAAGTTTCTCTGGTTGATTAAGTTCTTGATTCAGCAATTGATCCTAAGAATTAACCAATTTATCACCAAGAGAACACCACCAGCTTCTTTAACATCAATGCGACCCAATAATCCATTGATTCACCAACATTAGAGGCCCTCACCAGGCTTGAGTTATTAGTTCCCATCCTTGGGCTTAGATATCGTCCACCATCCTTTAGTTCCCATCCTTAGGCATGGTTTAGTTACCTCTTTTGTATCCCTATCTGTCTACCTTCTCTTTAGGCAATCAAGTGGCACTTTTATCACATCAAATATGGCCTTGCCCCCAAGAAATTTGGTTAGTTTATCCCATGAAATTCCAAGACTTATTAGGTAAGATATTCATGTCTAATCCCAAATTGAAGATGTGAATGAAAATAGTGAATGCAACATTTTTCAAGAATTTGTTTCAAGCGAACTTTTTGTCTACAACCTCCGGTACAACTAAAGGGATGGTTACCTAGCCGAAGCCCATAGAAGCACCTATCCCTACAAGGGCCCATGCAAGCACCTACACTAACAATTATGTTCTTGTGTTATATACGTAATTATCCAATACTATCAAGCATCCATTTTCATTCCGTGACTAGCTAGTCATTCGGCCAAAGGAGCACCCAAGCACTGCGGGGGAACCCAACCCAACTAATGATATTTTTGATCGGAAGGATAGAACTTCCCTCTGCCCTCCACATAGGCATAAATACTCATATATCTATGCCTATAATATCTACCCTAAAGCATTTTGATATGGGTTCTTATGCATAATCAATGAAAATGTTACCTTAGGAATCAAGTTCCCAAAATGACTGCTCATTGCATAAAATACCATGCCTACAAAGAGAAAATTCTTATGTCAAGTAGATTCATTGTCTGGTTAGAGAAGCATTTCTAAATGAAAAATAGATCCACTAGTTTAGAAATTCTCTTTTCCAGTCTCGAGGGGGTCCCCTAGGTGTTGTATGCTGCCAATAAACCCATAAATCTGTAAAGAATCAAAGTTTATTGGCACACAGAAAGCTCAATGTGAGTTGTTTCCCCTAAGCAGTCAACAACAAGGATAATTTCTTACCTATATTAATGCTCGTTGATACCAGATGCCTCCAACAGTATAACAATGAGTGAAGAATGACAAAATGAAAAGATATGTGCCTGAGGTGAATTTGAAATCAAAATAACTACATAACTACATAAAGATACTACAACTAAGAACCCTTACATAAAAACATGCTAACCCTTACTAAGAATAAAAAAAATGGCAAGAACACAATGAGTGCCAAAAACAATGATTTGAGGACACAAAAAGTTAGTTGGGTTGAAGAAACTCAGTTATGTCAAAGTTGTTACAAAAAGGAAAAAGGAATAGTTCTTCCTGATAACTCATATTTTTACCAACTAGGATTAAAATGAATGCCAAGAACAATGATTTGAGGACACAGAAAGCTAGTTGGGTTGAAGAAACTATGCTATGTCAAAGCTATTACCAAAAGAAATAGGAATAACTCTTCCTGTAAACCCATATTTTCACCAACTATGAATAAAATGAATTCCAAGAAAAAAATGAATTCTGGGAACAATCATTTGAGGACACAACAAAATAGTTGGGTTAAAGAAATTGTGTTACGTCAAACCTGTTATAAATTAAAAGGGAATAGCTGTTCTTGATAACTCATAAAAATCATTTAAGAATCAAATAAAGAATTTAAAACCCTTCCAATAATCATTTTTAGATCCGAGATGTATTCAAATACAATATATAGATAAAGCACTGATTTTGTTGCTCATTGATTGCAAAGGCCAATGAATTTCCTTGTTTTCTAATACAGTTTTTTAAAATCAAAATTTGGTGGTTACTTTGCAGGTTGTTGCAGCCATGCCAAGAGTTTCTATTGTAGATCGTACAAGGAACAGGAGGCGAGGGGCGAGGGGGGATCAACTGCGGTCCACTTCATTAGATGAGGATGGGGGGTGATGTGAATGCTCACAATGCGCCCAGTAATGTCATTGAAAAGGACATTATGCTGGTAGATCATGTTATCCCACCATCAACCACAGAGCCACCTTCAACCACAATGTAAGGTGCAAGTTCAACAAAGAAAATCAGTGCCATAAGAGGCTGGACAAAGCAAGACATGCTAGCTGCAATTGATGACATCAATTTTAATGGACATTCAATCCGTGCCTCTACAAAAAAACATGGTATTGATGCCTCTAACATACATTATTGGATAAATGGGTTGACTAATATGAAGCGTAGATGGCCTGTTATAATTATGACTGAAGAGGAGGAGGCCGAGATTGTTGAGTGGTGTAAGGAGATGGCCCAATTGGGACATGGGTTAGAGATTATACAACTTAAATCTACAGTAGCTCAAATTTGTCAGGAGAGGCCAAACCCCTTCAAATATGGGTTTCTTGGTAAATCATGGTGGAGTGGATTTAAAAAAAGGCATTCAGACCTTGTGTTATATATAGCTGAGGGCCTTGATAGAGACATGTTGGCTTTTGTTATATTCTTTCCATGACTAGCCCATGTAGTTAACCATGGGGTTAGAAGGGGGGCGAAGCCCCCCCTTCGTTACGCCAATTACGTAGTAGGGGGAGTCACAGGGGGATTGAGGGGTGCAGGTAACCCCGCTCTATGGGGTCCGGGGTAGCGCCCCAGAAAAATTTCGTTTTGGACCCTATGTTAGGTTGGGCAGACCTACCTATGGTTTTGTGAATAATTTTTGCACATGGTTTTAGACGCGATGGTTTTCAGTCCATGGTATTGGATGCTTCGGCATGTATAAATATGTATTGTAACATTGAAAGGGACATAATGAAAAATCAATCTGGTAGTCTCGGTTTTGGGATCCTGGGGAAAATCTCTGTGTATATGTGTTCTATGTGTTATGCTCTCACATTGTTTATTTTTTGTGTTTTAGAATTCGTATGCAGATAATTTCTGTACAGGGTTAAAAACTACATTTGGTATTAGAGTTGTTTTGGCTTCAAGGGGACGCCTTTGTTGCTAATGGGGTTTCACTCAGGCCTGTGGTGGACCCTGTTCAGTGGGAGATCTGCGAGATCGATTCTGGTGGTGAAAGAAGATGGTGAGCAGTGGAAAGATAGAGATCGAGAAATTTAATGGTCAGAGTTTTGAGTTGTGGAAACTCAAGATGGAAGATTTGTTGGTGGATAAAGATCAATGGATCGCAGTAGATCTGGGTACTAAACCAATGGGAGTGTTCGATGAAGAATGGAAGAAGTTGGCTCAGAAGGCAAAGAGCACAATATGATTGTGTGTCTCAGATTCAGTATTGCTTAATGTATCAGGGGAAGCTACGATAAAGGATTTGTGGGAAAAGTTGGGGACTTTGTACTAATCTAAGTCTCTGGTGAATAAACTGTTCCTGCGAAAAAATTTGTATAACCTGAGGATGAAAGATGGAGACTCAGTGACAGAGCATATGAACTCATTTAATACTGTGGTAAGTCAGTTAGCATCTATTGATATTAAAATTTCAGATGAAGATAAGTGCATCAATTTGTTGTGTTCTCTACCAGATTCGTGGGATACTCTAGTTATTGCAATAGGTAGCAGTGAAAATTCCTTGTAGTTTGATGAAATAGTTTCATCCTTGCTGACGGAGGAGATGAGACAGAAAAATATGGAGAGCCAAAATGGTGATGCCTTGTCTGTATGAGGATGGTCCCAGAACAAAAACAAAAATAAGTCATCGAGTGGGAGATCTAAATCTCCAAGAAAACCTGTAAAGGTGGTGTGCTAGAAATGCGGAAAGGAAGGGCACTACAAAAGGGATTGTAAATCTAAAGCTCCTGATAAAGGAAAGGGATTAATGATGCTCCTTTTGCAGAGGTGAAAACCACCTCAGATGAAGGTGGGGATGTGTACTTGGCTTCTTCAAGTACACATGTAGATCATGAGGCATGGTTGATTGACTTAGGTGCATCATTTCACTTCACTCCCCATAGAGAGTGGTTCTGCGAGTATGAGAAATACAATGGTGGTGATGTCTTATTAGGGGATGATAGGAAGGCTAGAATCGTTGGTCGCGGAAAAGTAAAGTTGACGTTGCAAGGTGGAAGGGTTAGAGCACTTCCGAGTGTTCTGCATATTTCTCCATTAGCCAAAAATCTGATTTATGTAATCAAGTTAGATGATGCAGGTGTAAAAATATTGTTCGAGAAGGATACCTGCAAGATAGTTCAGGGAGCACTGGAATTGATGCGGGGAGTTCGGGTTGGAACTCTATACAAGCTTCCAGGTAGCATGGTTGTTGATGGGTGCAACAGTTCTGTGGTTCCTAAAAGTGGAGCAGAAAATCTAATGGTCTATGGAGAGAAGACCATGTTGTGGCATGAAAGGCTTGGACATATTGGAAAGAAGGGCCTTCGAATACTTCATGGTAAAGGTATGGTAGAAGGTATGAGTAATAGTTCTCTGGATTTTGATTTCTGTGAAAATAGTGTATATGGGAAGCAGAATCGGGTGAGTTTCCCCTCTGATGGTAAGAGGGTGAAACATATATTAGAGCTTGTGCATAGTGATGTGTTTGGACCTGTGAAGGTTCCATTATTGGGAAATTCTATGTACTATGTATCATTTATAGATGACTTCTCAAGGAATACATGGATATATTTCCTTAAGAATAAATCTGAAGTCTTTGATAGGTTTAAAGAATTTAAAGCTCTGGCAGAAAACCAGACAGAGAAGATGATAAAGGTGTTGAGGACAGATAACGGTGGAGAGTTTTGCAGTAATGAATTTGAAGAATTCTATAAGAAGTTATAGAATGGCAGAAGACTACTCCATATACACCTCAGTAGAATGGAGTTGCAGAAAGAATGAACAAGACATTGATGGAAAGGGAAAGAAGCATGCTCAGTGGTGTCGAGTTAGGACAGGAATTCTGAGCAGAGGCGATGGAGACAACATGTTACCTGGTCAACAGATCACCTTCATCAACATTGGAGAATAAAACTTCACAAGAGGTATGGACTGGTAATAAACCCTCTCTTTCACATCTGAGGGTATTTAGATGTGATGCATATGTACATGTTCAAAAGGAGAAACGAACCAAGTTGGATAGTAAATCTGAAAAGTGCATCTTTATTGGGTATAAGGATGGTTTAAAGGGTTATAAGCTTTGGAACCGAGTAACAAGGAAGGTTGTGTACAACTGAGATGTGGTGTTCAAAGAGGTGAAAGATGTTATTAAACATGAAGTCCAATCAAAGGAACCTGAGAAGATAGAGTTTGAGCTAAAGGAGGAAGAATTAGAAGATGAAGAGCCACAAACTCTGGGTGTGAGAAGATTAGTTCAAGAAAGAAAGCAGCCAAAAAGGTATAGTCCATTTGTTTTCTGTTCAAATTTTGCTTTATCTATTACTGATGATGATCCCATAACTGTGAAGGAAGCAGTAGATTCAGAGGATGGAAAACTCTAGAAAGAGGCCATGGTTGATGAAATGAAACCTTTGCACAAAAATGAGGCTTGGGATTTGGTGGAGTTGCTGGCTAGAAGGAAACCATTGGCAGCAAATGGATGTTCAAGAAGAAGACAAATGCAGAAGGAAAGGTGGAGAAATACAAAGCTCGGTTAGTAGCAAAAGATTATTCCCAGGTGCCGGGAATTGATTTTGGTGATATTTTTTCTCCTGTTGGCAAGGTAACTTCTATTAGATTACTTTTATCTGTTGCTGCTACTTTTGATTTTGAGGTAGAACAGATGGATGTGAAGACAATGTTTCTTCACGGGGATCTGGAAGAGGAAATCTACATGAAGAAACCTGAAAGCTTTGCAGTGAAGGGTAAGAAAGAACTGGTATGCAAGTTAAAGAAGTCTTTGTATGGGTTAAAACAGTCACCAAGGTTGTGGTATCAGAATTTTGATACATTTATACGGGGACTTGACTTCACTAGAAGCAAAGCAGATCATTATGTGTATTTTAAATTAATTGGTGACCGTGTTATTTATTTGGTCTTGTATGTGGATGATATGTTGCTGGTTGGAAATGACAAAGAAATTATCTAGGATTTGAAAACCCAATTGTCCTCCAAAATCGACATGAAAGATCTTGGTGCTGCAAACTATATTTTGGGCATGGAAATTAAAAGAGATCAGGCAAAGAGGAAGCTCTGGTTAAACCAGAGGAAGTATGTCGAGATAATATTGCAGAGATTTAATATGTAGGATAGTAAACTGGTGAAGGTTCTTGTTCATGTAGGTGTAAAGTTATCTGTTGAACAGTGTCCCAAGACACAAGAGGAAGAGGACATGTCTTGTGTTCCATATGCAAGTGTAGTCGATAACCTGATGTATGCAATGGTCTGTACTAAACCAGACATTGCACATGCAGTGGGAGTATTGAGCAGGTTTATGTCAAAACCAAGAAAGGAGCATTGGACAGTAGTGAAGTGGGTTTTCAGGTATTTGTGTGGCACTAGTGATTATGGTTTGTGCTACCAAGGAAGACCAAGATTGGACAGTGTGTTGGATATTTGTGGCTTTGTTGATGCAGACTGGGCTGGAGATCTAGATCAAAGAAGATCTACAAGTGGGTATGTGTTTAATCTATTTGGAGGTGCAGTCAGTTGGATGAGTAAGAAACAATCTGTAGTGGCACTATCAACCATAGAGGCAGAATACATGGCAGCCAATCATGCAAGCAAGGAAGCAATTTGGTTGCAGAGATTGTGTTCAAATATGGGGTTAGTACAGGGAGATGTAAGGATAAACTGTGACAACCAAAGTGCAATTTTCTTGGCAAAGAACCCTGCATATCATTCAAAGACAAAGCACATTTATGTTTAGTATCACTTTGTGAGGGATATGATAGAAGACAAAAAGGTGTTGTTGGTAAAGGTGGACATTTTGAAGAATATTGCAGATGCATTGAAAAAATTTGTGAGCTCTAAGAAGTTCTCTTGGTGTAGAGAAACAATGGGCGTTGTAGGGCTAGATAAATGACTAAGCTCTCTTGTGGCCCTCTGTGGAAAGAAAATAACAAGTGGGAGAATGTTGGATTGTGTTATATTCTTTCCATGACTAGCCCACGTAGTTAACCATCGGGTTAGAAGGGGGGCAGAGCCCCCCCTTTGTTATGCCAATTGCGTAGCAGGGGGAGTCACAGGGGGTTTGAGGGGTGTAGGTAACCCCACTCTATGGGGTCCGAGGCAACGCCCCAGCAAATTTTGGTTTTGGACCTTGTGTTAGGTTGGGCGGACCTACCTATGGTTTTGTGCATGATTTTCACACATGGTTTTGAATGCGATGGTTTTCGGTCCACGGTATTGGATGCTTTAGCATGTATAAATATGTTTTGTAACATTGAAAGGAACATAATGAAAAATCAATCTAGCAGTCCCAGTTTTGGGATCCCGAGGAAAATCTCTATGTATATGTGTTTTATGTGTTATGCTCTCACATTGTTTATTTTTTGTGTTTTAGAATTCGTATGCAGGTAATTTCTGTACGAGGTTAAAAACTACAAGACAAGGCTTTAAATATACACCCTACAATTGTGTCCAAGTTCTATAACACTCTTTCCACTACATATGAACAAACACTCATATGCCCCAGACCATATATGGAACTATGATGAAACAGGCTTACAGGAAGGAAGGAATAGAAGTATGCAGGTAATTGCCAAAAGAGGGAGCAAAAATGTGCCTAAGATTTTGCCTAAGAGCAGGGAGTGGATCACTATACTTTCTTGTGTCAATTTAATTGGTTCTTCAATCCCAAGATTTTACCTATTCAAAGGTAAAACAAAACTAAAAAACTATATATAGAACTATGAACTAGGTGCATGCATGGAAGCACATCCCCATGCATGGATGACAAAGGAATTATTCCTGAATTGGCTTTGTCATTTTGATGCATCTGTACCAGGTGGTGTCTCACCTGAAAACAGACACCAACTGATTTTAGATGGCCATGGAAGCCACATGGCTTTGCAGACGATTGAGGAAGCCAAAAATTTTGGAATTGACCTGTTAACATTGTTGGCTCATACCACTCATAGATTACAACCCCTTGATGTTAGTGTGTTTTGGGCCTTTCAAGAATTGTTTCAGGATTGATCAAGCTTCGTGGATGGCAAAGAATCTAGAGGTGGAAGTAAATAGGTTTGAGCTAGTTGAGCTTGCAAGTAAAGCATTAAAAAGGGCTCTCACACCTTCTAATATCAAGGCTGGATTTAGGAGTACTAGTATATGGCCACTTAATGTTGATGCTCTCATGCATGATACTTGTTGTAGCCAAACATTTTATGTGGAAGGTTAAGAAGTAGAGAACTTACAAGACCATGTTGATGCCCAAGAAGATGTTGTTGTTGTTGAAGGTATAATGTCCCTTTATGAAGGGCACTTATGTGGTGATGATGATGAACACGTGAATGAGACACAATTTAGTCATGAACCAAGTGTCAATGTCATGGAGGCTGTCACATCCACTAAACCACATGACAATTCTGCATGTGATATTCCATATGAGGCAATTGATGAAGTGAATGAAAATGCAAACTTGATTTCAAATGATAATGCAATAGGATTAAACAATGAACAATTGAGCATGCCAACCCAGGTAAGCCCACCATCATGGTTGGTAGAGGCCATGATGAATATCAACCCACATAATGTGTCTACCACTAATGAGGAAAGCATGCACATGCCTTAACAACCATCAGAGTTGAATACAAAACTTGTTCATTATTTTGTGAATAATGGTTCACTAGAAGAGGAACCTGTTCAGCGTGAGGTACCTAGAGAAGGCAATAATGGGGCCCAATCAGTTGTACTGGAGGCTGAAAGCCAAGTGTTAGATCCTAGGGAGCATGAGGCAAATTGTAGATTACTTGGTGCATTCCTAAAGCTACCAGTAGAGAGAGTGAAGGCCTCATCAAGGCACTCAAATGAAAATTGTCTTTGTTTGGGGAGGAGTTCACAGTTGCTCACATATGAAGATTATATGAATTTATTGTTTGAATATGAACGTAAAAAAAATGAAATTCAGGAAACTAAAAAGAGAAATGAGTTGGCCAAGGAAAAAAGAGCTGCAAGGATTGCAGTAGTAGAAGCTCGAACAAAGGAAAGGATGGAAAGACAAAAAGCAAGGGAAGATAAGGAACATCAAAAATAATTGGCAAGGCAAGAGAGGGAGGCAAGAAAGTTTCAAGAAATGTTGGAAAGAGGAGGAGGGGTGACAAGTAGGGAAGCCTATGGTCCAAGCCAGTTTGAGGAAAATAGGATGATGTCCAATACATTGGACCACATTACAGAGCACACACCATCATACCAAGAGCTGATTAACATCCAAGTCCCCCACTATCAGCAAAGGGTTGTTTCCACCTCGTATACCCCTACCAGTGTAGGTTTATATCATTACTATGTTTATATGACACATGCACCCAGTTTTGGGGTTAGTAACACAAGTGGACACTTGGGTTACTTAATCCCTCCATGGCTACAAGGAGAAAATTGGAGTCAAGGATATGGTAACATTCAAGCACATCCTAATCAACCAATCTTGGGTAGTCCACCATACTTGGGTCAAGTAAGAGACTCAACAATTCTGGGCAATGCAAGAAATGGAGGCCATCAAGCATAGGAGTGGCATGAAGTAATTTTTGTAACCACATCGCAATGTGAATTTTGTAAGGACACGTGGGGGCTACATGCAACGACTTGTTGACAGCATATGAGTATCGATTCGGCAGGTGGAGATGGGGTTTAGGGTTTGTTTAGCATGAGTACCATGCACCTTGTTCATTGCTGTGTTCATTTCTATTTGGGACCTATTCTTTTCCATTCGCTCTGCATCGTAGTTGAATTTGAATTGGAATTATGATCTAGAATTATGATGAAAGTCAACATAATAATCACAATGTGAATTTTGTAAGGATGCAATATGTTGATTGGTTTCATAGTAGAAGCTAAAATATAAACTATATTGAATTTGAATTGGAATTATAATATGGAATTATGATGAAAGTCAACATAATCATTGCAATGTGAATTTTGTAAGGATGCAATATGTTAATTGGTTTCATAGTAGAAGCTAAACTATAAACTGTATTGAATTTGAATTGGAATTATGATATGGAATTATGATGAAAGGCAACATAATAAAGAAGGAAAAGAAATGAACATGAATCAAAAGTACTTACCAACCAAAGGAAATATCTGCCCAGGAGCATGTGCTTGAGAAGTGCAATAGAAACCAATCCTCTGTCTACTCACAGAGGCAGTAAACAAAAGAATCCCTTTGCTCTCACTAAAGGAAATTCAAGAGAAAATAATATAAAGTAAAGATCAATTGAATCCAATTTGAAACAACATTGCAAAGGAAAAGTGGTAATTACTTAATTTGGTAATTTCTTGATGAAAGGCAACAACAAAAAGAAAGAAAAGAAGTGAACATAAATCACAAATAGTTACCAATAGAAGATACTAATAACCAATAATAATATAAGATACACAAATAATGCTTAAAGACAATCTTTGCAAGGCCCCAAACCTATGGCTCAAGCATAAATACTACCATACCTTTGATCTACAGTTGTTGAGAAAACCAAAAAACTACCCATCTCATGCCTGGCCAACTCCAAAAGCATCCTTCTAAGTAGAAGACTTGTATTGATTTCATCCAGTAGGCAGAAGCACTGCAAACCTTGCAACATACTCAACTCCAGAGCTTTATAGAATAGATCACTAGAGAAAGAAATTACCACAACAAAAAGAAAATGTTCATTAACAACCATTTATAACATATTATTGACTCAGCTGAATAACACAAATAGATTATTGACTCAGCTGAATAACACCAATGCTCATTAAGAACCATTTAGAACAGATTCTTGACTCAGCTGAACGAGAGTCTTGTTAATTACTTGATGCAAGGCAACAACATAAAGAAGGAAAAGAAGTGAACATAAATCACAAATAGTTACCAATAGAAGATACTAATAACCAATAATAATAGAAGATACACAAATCATGCTTCAAGAGAATCTCTGCAAGGCCCCATAGCTATGACTCAAGCATAAATACTACCATACTATGGATCTAAAGTTGTTGAGAAAACCAAAAAAATACCCATCTCATGCCTGGCCAACTCCAAAAGCATGTAAACAATTACCACAATAGCAAAAAACAAATGTTCATTAACAACCACGATAAGGAAATTACCACAATAGCAAAAATAAAATGTTCATTAACAACCATTTAGAACAGATTATTGACTGAATTGAAAAACAAAAATGCTCATTAAGAACCATTTAGAACAGATTCTTCACTCAGTTGAACGACAGTCTTGGTAATTACTTGATGAAAGGAAAAAACATAAAGAAGGAAACAAAGTGAACATAAATCACAAGTAGTTACCAATAGAAGATACTAATAACCAATAATAATAGAAGATACACAAACAATATGTCAAGAAAATCTCTTAAGAGTTTGCAATTGAACGATGTGAGCAAAGAAGTTAATGGGCAAATATTCTTAAGTATTCCGTTAGGAGTGAAATCCCACGATATGAATATGAAGAAATTGTAAATAATCACTAATTAGTTAATGCTAATTTTGATTTTGAATTTTTATAAAACAGTTATTTTGATTTTGAATTTTTATAAAACAAACAAAAGGTTTAAGCTAAAAGAAAAAATTATAGAAACTTGTATATGTAGGGATTCTAATAAATGAGAGGTTTATACTAAATAAGTTTTAATTGCCAAAACCAAAAAATTATTTTAACTATGTTAAGAGTTTGTAAATGAACGATGTAAGTAATGAAGTTAAAGAGCCAAGATTTATAAGTATTCTGTTTGGAGTGAAATCACACAATATGAATATGAAGAAATTGTAAATAATAATGAAATTTAAACCGTGTTAAGAGTTTGTAAATGAATGATCTAAGTAACAAAGTTAAAGAGCCAAGATTTATAAGTATTCTATTTGGAGTGAAATCACACAATATGAATATGAAGAAATTGTAGATAATAATGAAATTTTAACTATGTTTAGAGTTTGTAAATGAACGATGTAAGTAACAAAGTTAAAGAGCCAAGATTTATAAGTATTCTATTTGGAGTGAAATCACACAATATGAATATGAAGAAATTGTAAATAATAATGAAATTTTAACTATGATAAGAGTTTGTAAACGAACGATGTAAGTAACGAAGTTAAAGAGCCAAGATAAATAACACTTCAAGACAATGTTTGCAAGGCCACAAAGCTATGACTCAAGCATAAATACTACCATACCATGGATCTACAGTTGTTGGGAAAACCAAAAAAATACCCATCTCATGCCTGGCCAACTCCAAAAGCATGTAAACAATTACCACAACAGCAAAAAGCAAATGTTCATTAACAACCACGATAAAATAATTACCATAAAAACAAAAAGAAAATGTCCATTAACAACCATTTAGAACATATTATTGACTCAGCTGAATAACACAAATGCTCATTAAGAACCATTTAGAATAAATTCTTGACTCAGTTGAACGACATTCTTCCAAAGACTTATACAGAGTTAAATATTTACTGCAAAAATATTCTATTGGAAATAAAGCAACAAAAAGCGACGATATTCCAACCTATATTCCAATAATTCATAACTCCTACTATGTTTAAAAAGACTTGGTCTATTGGGCTTCGGTCTAGTGGTCGAGATGGGGCATCACCACGATAAGACTCAAGTTTGAACAAGAGCAAACATTGAGACCTAATTGTTGTTAACCACTAATTCATAACCCCTACCTCGACCTAGTAGAATGAACTTAGTAGACCAATGAGACCTACACCTTCAATTTCAACCAGTGGTTGTGCCCAAACCATTTCATTACCCATCTCATACCGTGACTGTGCAACCTCTGCGGATGCCACCACCACATCAACGTGCAACCAAACCACAATAACATATATAATGTCGTGGCTGGAACTCTCTCTATCTCAGGGTCAGGATGGCCTCTCATTCATTCAATCTCAGGTTGGGCACTGTATATGAGCATGGAAGCTAGGCAGATAGGAACCTTGCAGCCCTAGTCATGTTACTAGTCATAGGATGCTCTTAAACCAACTTCGAAGAATTAGATTTTCAATTGACAGAATGAAAACAATTCAATGGGATTACTCCTAACATTCCAAAGCGGGAAACATTAGCTAGATTAGGAAAAGCTTGTTAAACAGCCAACTTGTGTCTCATTCCTAGCATTGTCGGGCCCCCGCCCCAGGTAGTTTTGTATAACCTTACTTCCTTCAGTTGGGATCCCTGCCGCCCTTGTTCATTAAGTATGGGGTCCCGGTTGATACAAACAAATAATTGTCTTGCCTGCTCGGACCAGATCTTGCCTCCTCAGCAGAAAACAATCAGATGGCCACAGTCCAGCTAGTGGAATTAAACTACCCAATGAAGAGAATTGTTTGCTTCGTTAATTCTCCTCGTTGAGTTCTGAATGGATAGGGTTAAGTTTAGTCTATTAGTAGGATAGGATTTCTACACACCCCACAGACTGTAAAACCCACAACCCAAAACCGAAAACCCAACAAACTGAAAACTCATAAATTAACCAAAAACCACGCAGGTGAAAAACCCAACAAACTGAAAACCCATAAATTAGCTAAAACCCACAAAAATCACACAGGTAAACACATACACAGGGATACACAAGCATAAAAAGAAGGCACACTATTCGAATGGAGGCCAAATGTGTTAAAAAACATAGTATTTCTGGCTGGTAGGACAGTGTCCAACCATTTTTCTCCATTCCACCTTTTTTCTCCATGTTAGAAAACTACAGGAACCCCAGATGCTCCAAAAACAGTAGCTCAAACTGCAACAACCTACAAGACAACATCAAAATGGTTAGATATCCCCAAAAATGCAGATAAAATGTGAAATTGCAACTCATAAATTGAAATACAAACCTGAAAAATCCGTTCGGAGCACGAAAAAGACCATGTCCAACACCGAGTCAGGCTAAATTCGCCACAGGGATAAAGGCAAACGAATAACGAGCCCATACCACCAGACGAGGACGAAAAACCAGGCGAAAAAACAAGGCAAAACACACGGAAACAACCTAACAACCTCCAACACGACCATCTATGTTGGTCCATAAACCACCACCCGTAGCACCGAAGCCACTACTAGAATCACTGACGACCATAATGGCAGTGATCGCCATTGGAGTAGCAGCACTCAACTACCCGACAGAGCGAATGGACAAGAACAGGTTCCAAACAGAAATGAACGCAGCAATGAACAAGGTACATGGTACTCACGCTAAAAAAACCCTAAACCTCGCCTCCACCTGCTGAACCGATACTCGTATATGCTCAACAAGTCATTGCATGTAGGGGTTACATGTCGTATGAAGGTTGACGTGTCAGCGTGGCAGGAAGACCCGTTGACGTGGAGGTGTTCGCCTAATGACATCCCTCCCCTAGGATATTATTAAACGCAAGATATGAAATCTATCAACATCTCAAGTACATTTGACGTGGGACTATAAAATAGAGATACATGGGCTCTGGTAACAGAGAAATAAAAGCAGATTGTCAGGCATCATCCTTCTTCCACAAACATCACCATCATGATTCATCACATACAAAAACAACAATTACCATGCCAAAATTTACCATGCGTGCACTTGTGATCCTGTTACAGAGGGTAAAAAATAGCATCTAACCAATTGAAGTTGTTGTCATGACGGATTCTGGAAGGTACATATGTGGCAAAGTTTAATAAAAAATGTGTTAGCATTTGATTCGCGATGGATAGACGGGTTGAGATGAACTCTATCCTTAAAAACACCTTCGGTGTAATTAAAGATATTTCTAAGGGCAAATGTTAGAGAAACAACAAAACCCTTTTAAAATGGGAAGAATTAGAAACAACCATGATGGAAGAGTTTCACCATTCAATCAATAAATAAAAGCAATTCAAAAATGAAGAGGCACGAAACAAAAGTTAAACATTGAAGTAGAATTGAAAACTCTATTCCTAGACTACTGAATGTATTAGGAAAACATCAAACTTCAACAATATCTTTTTGACTAGTATAAATAGGGGTAACAATAGGCATCATCACATGACTTCTCATTTCTTCCAAAATTTTGCTCTATTTTTTTAAAATCAAAATTACTATGTTTAGTATAAATTCACAATGTGAATGTTTACATATTTAATTAACAAAAATAAAAGTATACCCTCAATGAATGATTTTGAAGGTATTGACAAGCCCTATCGCAAAATCTTAGCTAAAGAGGCCAATGTAAGTTTCTATGAATGATTTAAAAATAAAAAAGTATGGCACATGGCTAGTTATTTGAGGTTTTTTTTGCAAGAAAAAGAAACTAAGCAATCAAGCTTCAATTCTTGTGGTTAAAGTTAGTAACCAAATGTGTATTAACTGTGAAATTTGTGAACTTAGTAGTCAAATGGGTATTAACTTTGTAAGTGAAATGCATGAATTTTGATACACAATTAGAATCTTATAAGTTCCAAAGGGAACATCTCAAATGTCTTATGTTAAAGGAATAACCTTTAAAATTAGAATGAATTAAATTTTATTTTAAGGAAATATTCACCCTAAAATGATATAATATAAGCTATTCAACAATAGAATTGAAAACTCACCAAAATAACAAATACATTACCAAGATATTAAACTTCAACGAGGATTATTTGACTAGTATAAAGGGGTTAAATATGTATCATTCAATACATGCATCATTGGTCTTCATAAATTGTATTTGTCAAAGGAATTTTTATTATTGTTACAATGACTTATTAAAGCATGAGTTTCATGCTTGGGTCATCATTTTATTAGTCAAATCCATGATTGTGGACTCCTAGGATTAATATAGTCATTGCATATTTTATGAGACCCTTCTTGGGCTTTCGAACGATGTAAAAAGAATTATTTTTTTGTCAAAAATGAATTATGTAACCTCCACACCAAGTCGACCTCAAGAAGATCAAGTCGGCCTCAAGGAAGGAAATTAGACCTCATTGGAAGGCTATATATACAAGGCAGTTTGACTTCATTTGGAGTATCTCACTCTCTCACACGGTTTGATATATGAAGCTGGAAGTTGGAAGGTGGGAAAAGTGTGAAGTTGAAGGAAGAGGCTAAAAGGAGTGTGAGTTTGGTCAAGGAGGAAGTGTTTTGCTATACAACAACCCCCCATTTCATATCATTACTATTCTAAAAATATAATGTGAAATGGGTCCCTTTTTAATTTTTGTTTCAAATTGGTATCAATTTAAAGTTCTATTTCAAAAAAGGCTCGAATAAAAGAAAACATTATTAAAAGGCCTTTTTAATAAAACCAATCAAAAAACCCCAACATAAAACGATTTATCTTTATCATTGCGATAAAGCGATCGCAACATCGCATATCGCAATGACAAAGAAAGCACAACTTAAGGGACACCTTGGTTTTCTCCGATGCGAAATCGCTATCAGATATCGGCAAAAGCATAAAGTAACATGAGTAACAACCCTTGCTTTGATAATCGGCAATCAGCGATAACACTTAAAGTGCAAATAAGCTCCCCCTCGCCCGATGCGATGCGATATTGCAATCGGCGATCGGCGACTCACCATGCCCTCATTCTAAACGACCTTGCTAGCTATTCCCGACGCGATGCAATATTGCTATCGACCATCGCGGATTCCAAACGAAACCAATGTAATAACTTAGCATTTCCCCGATGCCCGGTTGCGAAAAGGGAAAAAAACGCAGTTTTCAAAGTAAAAGTCATAAATGGCAGTTTAATATGATTTATTCGTAATTAAGGCAATATCATTTGAAAAGCCGCTCATCCGCGTTCAAACCGCCAAATCACCCAAGGCATGCTTCAAATAAATCATTCGGCCATTAATCGAAGCGACTGGAATTAATGAGATTGACAGGCCATAACGACCATTTAATGAGAACAACAGGCTTGCGATCTATCCACGGATTTGATCCCAAGGCCACCTTAAGTCAATTGATCGTTATGAATCCATCCAGATATATATACTTTATTCTGTTCAATTCATGTTATTGTTGCCTGTGTTACGCCTATCTTTCGCTCTGTGCAAGATTCTTCCATAGAGACAGAAGAAAGTGGGATGGGAAAGAAGTCCAAGAAGACCACAATGCCTACTGCTTCGCCAACCACGGGGCAAGCTGTTGTTGATCCAAGCGGTAAGAACAAAGGGCTTATATCAGATACGACGTGCTTGGGACTTACCAGGACCACTTGGCAAGGGACGTATAATTTGATTGAAGCAGAAGAGCCAAAGGTGATAGGGATAGAAATCTCATGCGATAATACCAGTAAATTCGACGCCAATTTAAAAGACTTGGCCGACTCCTTTCTGCACAGAGTAGCGGCCCGGGAGAAAATTCTCCCATACACGGATGTGGTAAGGTGGGCAATCCAAGAGCTCCCAATTATCAACAGATTGTTTAGCATTGCGGACGGGAGGATTTTTGGTTCTTTTCGAGCCGAAGATCTAAGGCTAATGTATCACCTACCGACAGAAGAGAAAAAATCTAATGCAGCATTTTTGGAGAAATTTCGAGTAGAGAACAAGACCGAGTCTAAACCAATTCGAGGCTGGAGACAGAATCCAACAAAACACAAGCATGAAACCTCGGGTAAGTACTGAGTTGACTCCCTATGTTCTCCTTACTGCTATGCTGGAATTATGTTGTGTAGGCTATGGGGATTGCATGACTCCGCCAATTTTACCATAGAAATGGTCCCCTTAATGGAGGCGGCATGTAGTGGCGAAATTATGGATTGGGCGGTTATATTATCCGACAAGTTAGCCAAAGCCATTCTCGATTTTAGGTCTAATTATCGCGTCACAGGGAAGGTTATTCCGCCATTCTATTATAGTGCCTATGTGATGGATGTGTTGTGTTTTAATTCTGAATTTCCTGTGCTGGGATGGAGGTGGACATCGCAAGACCACACACCCATTCACATATATTATCAAAAATTATGGAAGACTAATTATAAGCACCATCTTTATCAAATCTGCAACGGTTTTATGTTGCCAATTCATTATTCCATTTTTGATAAGCCTGCCCCAAAGATTTTTGAGCAAGCAGGGGTAGATTTGACCGCTGTAGCAAGTTGGTTTGGGGAGGAGAAATTCACCTACATCAGAGTTTTTGGCAGCCAGGCCAGGCCGCATGTGCTACCACTTTACATCCCCGATAAGTTACTTGCCAAGGAAGTAGCTTATCAAATCAATGCTGATGGGGTTACTCAGACCCTGAAAAGAGCGAAAAAACATGTTTGGCCCTATTTTCCCTTACGAATTGGAATTTATACCCTGCATGATATCAAACATGCAGAGAAGGAAGCTGGGAAAATGAATTTGCTCACTCTGGCTACTCTACCAAGCAGGCAGTATAATCCGAGGAAGATCGCTTACAATGCGCTCGACCAGGCCAAATTGACCAAGGTCGAGCACAAAGAAGACAGATTCGAGGATTTGTTTGCATCGGCCGAATCGCTATATCAAGTTAAGTCGCTTGCCAGAAATGTGTACAACGATGAAGGGCTAGTCGAATTTAACAGAATTAGAGAACAGAGGTTGCAAACTCTGCCTCTAGACCTGTTAGCGACTGTTCCGACGACAACTAGATCAAGCGAGCCTGAATAGCGAAGTAATACGCCACCTCCTACTACATCAAAGAAGCAGGGGGAAGTGCATAGCCAGCGGCAGGAAGTAATCCAGGAAAATGTGCAGCGGCAAGAAGAAACCCAGGCAAAAGCCCAATAAGAGGGCAGTTCTAAAAATAATGATGATATACTAGTTGATCCGAATTTGCTCCAGCAATGGCAGCAATTCAGTACAATTATCAGCAACCTAGAGTGCTCGAAAGATGATGAGGTTTCTAAAGAAGGAAACACGCAAGAAGCGACATCGAAACCGGTTTTGGGCGAAACCAGCGACCTACCCAAATCTAAAGAAACAGAGATAATTCCTAAAGATCGAACGGGAGAAATCATTTTGCAAATTGAAGAGATTCCCCCTTTGGATGTATTTTATAGCCCTAAGCATAAAGCTGTTGTAAAGCAACAAAGGAAAAGGAGAAGAGCTGATCAACCTTCCCCATTCCCTGAATTAACAGTAACGGGCAATGTTGTGTGGAAAGAGGAATTCGACCCCTCCGATGACTTAACCGAGCTATCGCAATTCGCTAGAGCATATTCGGCGGCGACCATTGATAAAGCATCAGAGGTGAGCAGTTTATTGAAGGCCAAGGACCAAGACATCTCTTCGCTACAGGCGAAATTATCGGAAGTTCAGCAGAAGGCAGACCAGGCAGAACAGGAATTGCTAGTGCAGCAACAGAGCAATCATCAGCTGACTAAGCAATTACAAGAGGAAAAGCAGAGGATTGATGAAAGCTCAATCCAAAGGCAAAGGGAGCTATCGGCGGCACTGGAGCAAATTAAGAATATCGACTGAGGGAACAATGAAAGCAAAAGATGAGCAAACGCTCAATTGACCACTCAAATTGAGCAAATGAAAAAGCTCCCTCAGGTAGATGAATTCAAAGCAGAAGCACTTCAGTTAAATAAGGCATGATTAATCAGGTTAAGCTCCTATGTCAGCAGATTACACAAGCAGAACCATTGTGCGAGTTAGTAGCGTCCATAAGCGAAAAGGTAGAAAAAGCAAGGACCGATTTGGATCAGGCCGAAGAAACACTGACAAACTTTATAGAATGGCAGCATTTCGATCAAGGCCAGGCGACTAATCTACCGAGAATTCTGGAATTGCATAAAGAAATATTATTCACAGAATGGCAATCGCAACTAATGAAGGCAGAAAGAGTGATTTCCAGATGCAAAACAACTACTGGAAATTTGGTTGAATTAGTAAATAATACGCTTTATTTGTCTAATATGATTTCCCAATGTACTCCAGGTCAATTAACAGCAACAAAGATGTTGGAACACTCATGCTACCCGGAGCTGGAGAAAAAGGGAAGATTAATCGCTGGAATCAACAGTTTAACATGGGATGCTTATTGGTTCTTCTTAATCAATCCATACAGCCAAAGAGCCGCCTTGAAGTGCCTTACAGATGTTGTCGGGTATATTATACCCGACATTCAATATGCCACCTTCGCTGCCCAATTCACTTTGCGCCTCAACAAACCGCCAGAAGTGGAGCCGATGCTTGCGATAAGCCAGCTCAGGTTTAAGGGCAAACAACATGAGGCATGACTCACATCGCCGACTGCCAGATCGCCCCCGAGAAATAGATCGCATTTACTGATACCAATTTAGTAGGATTTTGTTTCATAGATTTTTTTTAGCTTAGTAGTATTTATAGACCCTTTCATGCATTTAGAAAGGGCCGTAAAGTTTTGTATATGATTTAAACCCTGAAGTTGCACTATTGTACTTTAGGGATATTCTTTTATGAAACTGGACCAATTATTCTGAATTTAATGAGGAAGGTTTTTATGCAAACGTGCACTACTGTCATTGTTTAAAAGCATTTCTGTGTTGAAAAAGGAATTTTGAATAGCGATTGATATTTCGGATTGATCTGCAGCTCACATGGTACTATTATCTACGTCTGTACTCATTTTTGTTATATGAATTGTTGTTTAAATTACTATTGCTATTATCGCTTATATATTTATATATATGTGTGTGTGTGTGTGTGTGTGTGCGCGCTTTTCGCAGCATTCCTTATGCATTCCACTATTGGTTGTTTATCGCATGCTTCCCTTTCAATCGTACGTATGTATCGATGATATAAACAGTGAATGCATTAATTTGTATTTATCGCTTCATTGTGACTACTCATATGAAGTAATCTTTGAATGAATGAATGTCTCTTATTTATTTTACAGAGTCATCTACATGCCTGTTAGATAGATAAAGATTATTTAACGTTTCATTATGAATGAATAAGTTGTTCCCGGGATTAGTATTAGTTTCCCTATTTCTGTCAATAGAATAAGCTAGTCGCATATCACTTAAGAAAAATATTCATCACCCATCCATCCCTTTTATTTTATTATCGGGAAACTGGTCCCTTTATCTCCAGTCAGAGCCACCATCCCAAACGGAAAAGGAGCTGTACTAAGGTCCGGACCGGGTGGTTATCCCCCAATGTTGTGGCAACGATTTTCGAGGCCTCAACAGGAAGGGAAGAAGAAAATCAAAGTTTTGGTCTCTCTCTCTCTCTCATGTGGGTTGGTTTAGGAGATTGAAGTCTCCTTGTCAAGGTCGAAGTTGGTGTTGATGTTGGAAGCTACCAAGTCGAAGTTGTTAGGCTCGAAGTGTTGTTGCTTCTAGGTCAAAGGTTGGATCGAAGAAGGAGAGGTTGGCTTGGTGTGGAGGAGTTCTTTTTATAGGTTGAAGAGTCTCAAGGAAAACTATTGAAGGAAGATATTTTGATTGGGTTTTCCCCTAGATAGGGGTTTTTCCCTGGCAAAGTGCCTACATCTTGTGTCTTGTGTTTTTGTGATCTTCATGCACACATAATTTGGTAATTGCTTGATGAAAGATAATATAAAAAATAAGTAAAATAATCCAACATAATTCACAAGTAATCATCATGAAAGAGAAACCTAACCCTAATCCTACTAGCATTGATTTCTCAACATGGTATCAAAGCTAAGGTCAAAGAAGAATTAAGATCAGTTTGTTGGCTTAGAGGAAATGATTACTCCTTTTATGATAATGGGATTCAATTTTGCAGGAAGATGAATCAAGAAGATGGTCTACTACTTATTCAACAAGGTCAAAATTCAAGGGTTCTTAGTTGCACTTACAGGATCACTTAATGATGATAATGCATGGATCATTAATAGTGGAGCATCAAGGCATATGACAGGGGAAAGTAAACAACTACAAATTCTATCAAAGGAACCGTCTTCCCATGCAATGGAATTAGAAGACAACAAAAGCTATGATGTTAGAGGCATGGGATCAACATATTTGAAGCCGGAGAATGGAGCAAACTACATCTCAACAACATACAATATGTCCCAGGTTTGAAAAAAAAAATTGCTTTCAACTTCTTGCTTACAAGATAACGGAGATAGAGTTGCTTTTGTTGATGGAAAGGTCTTGGTTTGGAGGAAGGATTCAAGTTTTGATAAATCTAGGGTTATTAGAGTCCGTGAAGCAAGTTTGTATAGAGTCATTACATCACCTCCTCAAACCCTAGTACATATGGAAATATTTCCTATTGAGCTATGGCATAGAAGATATGGTCATATTCACTACAAGGTCATTCCTATTCTCAAACATCTAGTTCATGGAATCCCTGATATCAAAGAATATCGTGAAGCAATTTGCAAGGGATGCTCTTTGGGTAAACATACAAGAAAACCATTTTAAGATAGTGAAACAAGGTCTAAGGAAATATTAGACCTCATACATTCTGATGTGTGTAGGCCCATGTCTGACAAATCACTTGGAGGTCATCTTTACTATGTAACATTTATTTATGATCACTCTAGAAAGACATGGCTCTACCTTCTGAAGAAGAAGGATGAAGTATTTGAGAATTCAAGGAGTTTAGATGTGAAGTGGAAACCCTAACTGAAATAAAGATAAAAACTTTGAGATCTAATAATGGTGGGGAATACACTTCTAAATAATTGATTGCATATTGTAAAGAAGCAAGAATTAAGAGGGAGCTTAATGTTCCCTACCATCCCGAACAAAATGGAATGGCTTAAAGAAAGAATAGGACAATTGAAGATGTACAAAACAATTCTACTTTATCAAGACTTGCCAAAGTTTCTATGGGGAGAAGCAGATCTGACAACCATATATATTCAAAATAGAAATCCTCATAGAATTCTCGATAATATGACACCCAAGGAAGCATTCACAGGAAAGAAGCCCAATGTGGACCATCTCTGAATCTTTGGGAGCCCTGCATATATCCATGTTCCAAAGGACAAACGAAAGAAGCTAAATTCTACAAGCATCAAAGGAACCTTTGTTGGTTATAGTCTCTCCTCAAAGGCATATATAATCTACATCAAGGAAGGGAGACACATTGAAGTAGGAATGCTATATTTGATGAGAATCGAGCCTACAAAATATTGAAGGATATTCCTATTGATTTCGATGTCAAGGATCTATCCATATTTAAAGAAGAAGAAGTACAACCCGACAACCCTTCTACAATTCAAGAGGAAGAAGAAGAACCAAGTGAGCCTATTTAACCTGTGGTTATACCAAGCATAAGGAAGAGGCCAAATTGGTTAAAAGCCACTCTTGAAGATGTTGAAGGGCATGGAGTTGTGAAAAGAACCTTTACGGAAAGCAAAAAGCCAAAGAGATACTCTAGATATGTGGCATATATGACAAGGCTAATTGAAGCAAAACCATCTACATTTGAAGAAGTCACTCATCAAAAAGTATGGAAGAAAGCTATGTAGGAAGAATATCAATCCATCATGAAGAATGGGGTTTGGAAATTGTTCCCAAACCCAGTGACAAATCGATTGTCACCTCAAAATGGATCTAGAAGATCAAACATGTTGTTGATGGAAGCATAGATAAATACAAGGCCAGATTTGTTGCAAGGGGTTTCTCTCAAAAGGAAGGAATAGATTATGAAGAAACCTTTGTACCCACTATAAGGTATACTACCATTAGATCTTTGGTTTCTTTGGTTTCTACAATGGGATGGAACATCCATCAACTGGACGTGAAGACAACATTCTGAATGGGACCATCGATGAGGAAGTATACATCGAGCAACCCGAAGGCTTTGAGGTAAATGGCAGGGATGCTCATGTCTGTAGACTCAATAAGGCCCTATATGGTTTGAAGCAAGCTCCTAGGGCATGGTACGCAAGAATGGATGCATACCTTCTAAGAATTGGGTTCGCGAAGAGTTCCGCTGATCCAAATCTTTAGGTCAAGGTTGTGAATAATGAGCCAGTCATTATTCTATTGTATGTGGATGATATATTCATCACAAGTGTGGAGAGAAGAATTCAAGAATGCAAGAAGATGTTGGCAGTTGAATTTAGGATGAAGGATCTAGGACTAATGCACTATTACGTAGATCTAGAAGCATAGCAAAATACTGGGGAGATATATTTGGTGAAAGGAAAGTACATCATCAAGTTGTCGCAGAAATTTGGGAAGAGGAGCTCCAACTCAAGTCTCGTGGATCCTACCTCCTATCATCAGTTGATGGGTGGTTCTCTAATGTATCCAGTAAATACTAGGCTAGATATATGCTTTGTTATGAACATCCTCTGTCCATTTCAGTTGGAGACTCATCATGATCACCGGATAGTTGCCAAGCATATATTGAGATATCTTTGTGGTACGATACATCAATGCCTAAAGTACAATAGCAAGGAAGTCAAGTTGATTGAGTTCACAGATTTTGATTGGGGTGGCAGTGAGACCGATGGAAGAAGCACTACTGGAGGATGCTTTAGCTTGGGATTTGTTATGATCTCATGGATGAGTAGAAAGAAAGATCCAATTGCTTTGAGTAGTGTTGAAGTAGAGTACATGGTTGCATGTGAAGTAGGAAAGGAGGTTGTATGGTTGAGGAAGCTTCTGAAATATTTGTTTGAGAAGCCTCTGGATCCTACTGTGATTAATTGTGATAACCAAAGTTGTATCAAGATGTTTAGAGATCCCTTGTTTCATGCTAGGACAAAGCACATCAAAAATAAGTTCCACTATATTAGGAACTTGGTGCAAGATGAGATCGTGAAGCTACAATATGTCCCGACAGACAATCATGTAACTGATATACTAACAAAGTCTCTTCCTAATAAGAAGTTTGAGTATCTTAGAAGCAAGTTTAGTTTAGTTGATAATGTAGATTTTGTTGATGATGATAAAAGATTGGAAGAAATTTGTAGAGGCCTTGTGTGTGAGATACATTTCCTGGGAGGGCATCTGGCCGGCACTATGTGTTGATGTCTAGTTCCCGAAGTAGGGCGGGTGGCTTTGGACATGTAGCTCTGACTTCGGATACACACCTAGATCCTTGGGTTGATGGTTAACAAGTAAGCCTGATGATACCTAGAGAAGATGAAAACTTTAGTCCATCTTAGTCCCACTTGGATAGATGCCATGTTAAAGAATCTAGTCATTGGTATTGTGATGCCTAAACTGTTGAGAGACCTTGGATAGATTGCCCTGTTCATGAATCTAGTGCATGGCATTGCAGTGCCTAAAACTCTTCATAGTTCATATAGTTTGAGATCTTTTATATGAATACCTCCCTAGTTAAAGGGGAGTGTGATCCAGGTGGATATTGGTGGCCACTTGCCAAATCCACTTGGACCCCCACCATTGTTTCTTTCATCTCTTCAGTTTCCTAAATTGTAGCACACTTTACTATTTTTAGTAGTTTTTCAGGTCCTGAACTTTCGGAGCCATTTTGAGGCCCTAAACGGCGTTTTTTGGGAAATCTGGGGGCAACATCCGTCCATGGACGATGTTTCCCTTCCCAAAGTAGCAGTGCTCGGATAGATCTTTCTAACGAGCTATTGTACACGTCAAACAGAGATCGTATGCCAAAGTTACGACCCCAGGAAGTTGATGTACCAATTTACCCAAACGGAGCCCACAGTTTGGCGTTTCATCTTTTAGGGTTAGGTTTTGGAATGTTAAGGGTTTTCCATTGTTTCTCAACAATAAATAGGCCTTTGAGTCTCATTGTAACATAGTTTAGAGGCATGTAGCCGCCACATCTCTTCTCAGAGATAAGCTACCATCGCCCTAGCTGGTTTATTTTCAACTCTATTTGTAAGCATATTTCAGTGTTTTCCATTAATGAAATGAGGTATTATTTCCACTGCATCTTTGTGTATATGGTTATCTCTTTATTTTGTTGTGTTCCTGTTTTAATTCGGATCAGTGGTATTAGAGCGGTCTGCTTTTTTCTCTGTTTTTCTTTGCATGTCCCCAACGAGGTCAAGATATAAGGAGTTAGGGCTTGAACTGGTCGAAACTTTGAAAGACCAGCCTCGAAAATCCCGACGGCCTCCCATGGAGGATGAGCAGAAAGATGAGGGGGCAGGAGATCCTATCAAAATATTGCTCGAAGAAGCCCTCGAGCGACAACGGAATGCGATGATGGACAGCTTTGCCCAGATCCTTCAGTGGCTACCCAGAAGCGACACATCGGCTTCCAGCAGCTACTCTGGAAACGCCACGCCCTTTAAGTTACAAATTAATTTCGAAATCCCCATATTTGAGGGTCAGATAGACGCAGATGTCGTAGATAAATGGTTAAATTTGCTAGAGGGTTATTTTTCTGTTCATGAATTTTCGAGTCGGGAAAAGATTGTTTTCGCT
>APFE030618915.1:178797-226525 GCA_000404065.3 Pinus taeda
GTTTATTTTCAACTCTGTTTGTAAGCATATTTCAGTGTTTTCCATTAATGAAATGAAGTATTATTTCCGCTGCATCTTTGTGTATATGGTTATCTCTGTATTTTGTTGCGTTCCTATTTAAATCCGGATCAGAGTATTGAAAAATGTAAAAAGATTTATTTTTTAGTCAAAAATGAATTATGTAACCTCCACACTTAGTCGGCCTCAAGGACGGCAATTCGACCTCCTTGGCAGGTTATATATACAAGGCAATTCAACTTCATTTGGAGTATCTCACTCTCTCGCATATATTTCAATATCTGAAGCTAGAAGTTGGAAGTGCTTCCATTGTGCGAAGTTGAAGGAAGAGGCTAAAAGGAGTGCGAGTTTGGTCAATGAAGAAGTGTTAAAATTGGCAACTAGGGCCGAAATCCATGTGGGTCATATTATTTATGGAAGTTGATATTTTTATTGGATCCCTCTCATTGAGAGGTGTAGGATTGATCTAAAGATCATCCGATTCTGATAAGTATTTATGAAGTTATGAATTTATTTATGTTATGGACAAATTGTTAAGTCAACCAGCGACATATGTAGACTCAGAAGCCCAACAGTCATGTCTATTCAACCTCTATGTTTTAGTATAAATAGAATAGGACTTCAAGTCATTTATACACACACTTGGATCTCTTCCTCTCTCTACTTGTCTTTGGGTTTTAGTAGGAGGAGAGATCCTAAGGAAAAGTCAGAAAAGCCAGAATTGCTGGAAAAGTCAGAATTGCCAGAAAAGTTGGAAACGTCGGAAAAGCCAGAAAAGTCGAAACTGTTGGAAAAGTCAAAACTGCTAGAAAATTCAGAACCGCTGAAAAATCCGGAAACGCCGAAAAAGCGGGAAATATCGAAAAAGATGGAAAATCCTGAAAAGTTGGAACTGTCGAAACCACCGGAAAATTCGGAACTACCGGGAACTACCAAAACAGCCAAAGCATCTGTTTATGAAGGAAGGCAGCATGATGTATGAGATCATGGGCAGCATAATAAGCAACATGATGATATGAGCATGGGCAGCATAATGATGAATGAGATCATGAGCATGGGCAACTTGATGATGAATAAGACCATGGAAGATGCAGCATGATGAGCAGCATGAAGATGAGAGCAGCTCAATCATCAAGGTTCAACACATGTGACAGTACAGCAAGGTGTCACACGGTAATGTGCAGCAAATAGACGAGACGCAGCACTATGATAGGTGAACAAGTCACCTTAGAGAATCAGTTGAAGCAATATGTCTTCACCTGATCTCATGTCGATATCAAAAGTCAAAGTGATTGACTTCTATTGTAAATGTATTATCTCTCTCACTTTCTCTGCTGAACTTTGAAGAACATAAAAGAAGAATTGATCAAGGGTTTCCCCACATTGGTGTTTGTCCTTGGCTAGCGCCACATCTTGTGCCCTCTTGTCTTGGCTTGTCTTCTGCGATTTATATTTATGTTCTATCTGTAGTTTACTTTATATTGATGTGATTGCTAATGTGGAAAAGAAATTGAAATAAATTGCTTTAGCATAGAACATACCTAAAATTAACATGGTATCAGAGCTGAAGTGAAGACAATGCCCAAGCAAGAGTGAAAGAGCAATCACCAAAGACAATAGGGACAAGACAAAAGGATGAACGGGTTCCACATCTCTCTTCTAAGTTCACAAAGAGTGAAGTCGAAGCAGAACATATTATCAGAATGGCGTAGTGGAAGTTTCCGATGGCCCATCTAAAGATCACTTCATTGGGAAGTTCGGATCTAAGGGTGGAAGGAAAGGCAGACGCCTTGGTTGCAATAAGTTCGGCCATTATGCGAAGGAGTGTCCGAAGGTAATGCAGGTCATAAAGGAAATGGTCGACTCTTCAAAAAAAGCAAGGAACCCCGAATCACTTTTATGCACCTGATCGCAAGAAGAACCTGGTGTCCATCTCGGAAATGGAAGTCAAAGGTTTCAAGGTGACACGCATCGATGGAAAGGTACGTGTTTGGAAATAGAATTTTCAAAGATGTTTTTGAGTTCAGGGTGGTATCAAATTGCAAGAAGCCCACTGGGGACCATGTCCATTGTCATGTAGCACCGAAGTTCTGTGAGTCAGATTGTGACAGGGATGCCAGAATTCAAAAGGAGCATGAAAGTACATGTCTGAATTGTACCGAAGGAAAATCTTACAAGGGGACCATTCCCCTCATATAGCAAGTCCACAGGTCTGGAACAACCCAAGGGGTCTGAGATTGATAATTAAGAATCTCGCATATGCAAGTGGAAGAAAGTCCTCTATGGCTTGAAGCAAATGGGCATAGTATGAGAGGATCGATAGCTGTCTGATAAAGCTGAGATTCACTAGAAGTGAAACAGATCCAAACCATCCGAAGGTTGTGAATGATAGACCTCTCATACCAGCACCTTATGAGGATGACCTACTTCTAACAGGTGCAGACCCTCTCATTTGCAAAAGTAAGAGGGAGTTGGATTCCAAATGTGGAATGGTGAACTACAAGCCTGTGATTACCTCGAGGATCTTAACTTTCAGAAGATATATGGTAGTGATGTCGGACCAAATTTGGGAAATGCCTCTGAATCTCATAAACTCATTTGCATTGATATTCTTGGTGAACTTCCATCTGAACATATGTTTTGCAATTAGCATGGTGAGCTCATATTTGGTTGAACCTCACTGGATTGGTGCCAAGAATCTTTTGAGATGTCTTCGAGGCACAATCTCTCATGGAATGAGATACACTGCCAAAAATATGAAACTGCATGATTATTTGAATGTTGATTGGGCAAGTAATGTGGAGGATCACTAGAGCACTTCTTAGTGTTGTTTCTCTTTGGATTCTACTTCGATATCATGGATGAGCAGGAAGCAGAAGTCGATTGTTATAAGCACCGCTAAGACCAGATACATATCTACGAGTATGATCTCGTATGAAGCTGCCTGGTTGGGGAAGCTCTTCAAGTGAGTTGTTTGTACCACTATGATTCTTTGTGACAACTAGAGGTGGGATTCGATTATTGAGGAATCCCGTATTCGATGATTGCTCCAGCAAATAGACATTAGATACTACCTTATCTGGGATATAGTAAGTCTATGAGCAAGGAAGCTCCATCGCTATGAGATGATGTGCAGGTCGCTACACTTTGTCTAAGCCCAGGGGGAAAGATCAAATTTGTGATTTTCCTGAACGACTTGGAGTCGTCAAGAGACCCTTGTACAAGGGTCCTGCATGTTGTATACATTGAGCTCTGGGATCTCTGGGGGCCTGTGGTTCTTACTGGAGCAACATACGACCACAGGGTGACTCACCCTCCCCTGGTGGTACGCATTGGGATATGATGATTCACTCTCCTGTGGACAGGATGATTTGCTCTCCTGTGGACAAGATGATTCGCTCTCTTGTGAGACAAGATGATTTGCTCTCTTGTGGGACAGGATGATTCGCTCTCCGTGGACAAGAATATTCGCTCTCTTATGGGACAAGATGATTTGCTTTCTTGTGGGATAGGATGATTCACTCTCCCATGGACAAGATGATTCGCTCTCTTGTGGGACAAGATGATTCGCTCTCTTGTGGGACAGGATGATTTGCTCTCCTATGTAGCAGGATGATTAATTCTCCTGTGAGGTTTGGATGATGTGTTCTCCATGACAATTGTGTAGCAGGATGATTAGTTCTCCTGTGAGGTCTGGATGATGTGTTCTCCATGACGATTGGGTAGCAGGATGATTAGTTCTCCTGTGAGGCCTGGATGATGTGTTCTCCATGGCAATTGTGTAGCAGCATGATTAATTCTCCTATGAAGTCTGGATGATGTGTTCTCCATGACGATTGTGTAGCAGGATGATTAATTCTCCTGTGAGGTCTAGATGATGTGTTCTCCATGACGATTATGTAGCAGGATGATTAGTTCCCCTGTGAGGTCTGGATGATGTGTTCTCCATGACGATTATGTAGCAGGATGATTAGTTCTCCTACGAGGCCTAGATGATGTGTTCTCCATGGCGATTGTGTAGAAAGATGATTAGTTCTCCTGTGAGGAAAGGATTGATTAAGTTCTCCTGTCGAGACATCATACCCATGCAGTCTGGGACTCATGGGTACCTTTCATCTCATCAATGAGTATGGAAATGAGGATAGGGACCACAGTAGTACCGATGGACGCATCATTGTATCTACCGTACTCCCTATGCTAGGATGACCTTCATTGATCTAGGATCAATGATACTGGTCTAGGACCAGTGGTAGGAGTTGTACCCACTATGACACTGATTTCGGGTCGGTTGAGGACTGGTCTGGGACTAGTGGTACATACTCTGAGACTGACTTCGAGTTAGTAGAGTACTGGTCTGTGACCAATGGTAGGAGTTGTACCTACTATGACACTAATTTCGGGTCGGTTAAGGACTGGTCTAGGACTAGTGGTACACTTTGAGACTGACTTCGGGTTAGTGGAGAATGGTATGACACATTCTCGATCAATTCTTCTTCTTCATGGTTCAGCAGAGCTAAGTTGAGCAGAGCTGAGTAGAGCCAGCAGAGCTGAGCACAACAAAGTCAGCAGAGCCAGTAGCGCTGAGTAGAGCAAAGCAGAGCCAACAGAACAGAGCAGAGCTAAGCATAGCAATGTAGGGCACTGATAGCAGAGATAGTACAGTTGGACATATGGATCAGCGGATGGAGTTCTCCCTAGTTGAGAGGGAGTGTTAAAATTGGCAACTAGGGCCAAACTCCATGTGGGCCATATTATTTATGGCAGTTGATATTTTTATTGGATCCCTTTCATTGAGAGGTGTAGGATTGATCTAAAGATCATCCAATTCCGATAAGTATTTATGAAGTTATGAATTTATTTATGTTATGGACAAATTGTTAAGTTGGCCAACAACTTATGTAGGCTCAGAAGCCCAACAATCATGTCTATTCAACCTCTATGTTTTAGTACAAATAGAAGAGGACTTCAAGTCATTTCTACACACACTTGGATCTCTTCCTCTCTCTACTTGTCTTTAGGTTTTAGTAGGAGGAGAGATCCTAAGGAAAAGCCAGAAAAGCCAGAACTGCCGGAAAAGCCGGAATAGCCGAAAAAGCTGAAAAAGTCGGAACTGCCGAAAAAGCTGGAAAAGCCGTAACTGCTGGAAAAGTCGGAAACGTTGAAAAAGCCGGAAATACCGGAAAAGCCAGAAAAGTTGGAACTGTCAGAAAAGTTGGAACTGCTAGAAAAGCTGGAAAAGCCGAAAAAGTTGGAAGTACCGGAAAAGCTAGAAATGCTAGAACTGTCAAAACTGCTGGGAAAGCCGGAACTGCCAGAAAAGTCGGAACTACCGAGAACTGCCGAAACAGCTGGAGCATCTGTTTCTGAAGGAAGGCAGCGTGATGTATGAGATCATGGGCAGCATAATAAGCAACATGATGATATGAGCATGGGCAGCATAATTATGCATGATGATATGAGCATGGGCAGCATAATGATGAATGAGATTATGAGCATGGGCAACTTGATGATGAATAAAACCATGGAAGATGCAGCATGATGAGCAGCATGAAGATGAGAGCAGCTCAGTCATCAAGGTACAGCACATGTGACAGTACAACAAGGTGTCACACGGTAATGTGCAGCAAGTAGACGAGATGTAGCACTATGATAGGTGAACGAGTCACCTTAGAGAATCAGTTGAAGCAATATGTCTTCAACTGATCTCATGCCGATATCAAAAGTCAAAGTGATTGACTTCTATTGTAAATGTACTATCTCTCTCACTTCTCTACTGAACTTTGAAGAACATAAGAGAAGAATTGATCAAGGGTTTCCCCACATTAGGGTTTGTCCCTGCCTAGCGCCACATCTTGTGTCCTCTTGTCTTGGCTTGTCTTCTGTGATTTATATTTATGTTCTATCTGTAGTTTACTTTATATTGATGTGATTGCTAATGTGGAAAAGAAATTGAAATAAATTGCTCTAGCATAGAACATACCTAAAATTAATAGGAAGGGAAGAAGAAAATCAAAGTTTTGGTGTGTGTGTGTGTGTCTCTCTCTCTCTCTTTCTCTCTCTCTCTCTCTCTCTCTCTCTCTCTCGTGTGGGCTAATTTAGGAGATCAAAGTCTCTTGTCAAGGTTGAAGCTGCAGCTAATGCCGGAGGCTGCCAAGTCGAAGTTGCTAGGGTTGAAGTGTTGCTGTTGCTAGGTCGAAGGTTGGATCGAAGAAGGAGAGGTTGGCTTGGTGTGGAGGAGGTCATTGTCTAGGTTGAAGAGTCTCAAGGAAAATTATTGAAGTGATTTTGACTGGCTTTTCCCCTAAATAGGGGTTTTGCCCTGGCAGAGTGCCTACATCTTGTGTTTTGTATTTTTGTGATCTTCATGCACACATAATTTGGTAATTGATTGATGAAAGATAATATAACAAATAAGTAAAAGAAGCCAACATAATTCATGAGTAAATATTGAGAAAGAGAAATCTAACCCTAATCCTACTAGCATTGATTTCTCAACAACATGAATTCTCATTTACTCTACACCTCTAAAGAAATTTCAAAATTGCAATGGTTTTTACCTTTAAATTTGTAGGTCTACAAAATCCATGAGTGAAATTGGATTATGACATGATTTTGGATTCAACAAAAATATCAACTTGCTAAGCAAGCAAATTTCAATACAATTTTTTATATTGCACATCTTATTGAGGTACTACATCTCTATACTCTTACTTTGAAATAGAATAATTCTCTATGGTAGGATTTATGAGTTTCTTTTGTAGATTTTTTTCATAAATGCATCATTATGAACCTTAGTTTTGTCCTTAAACTAGTGATCATGAACTTCTGTTGGCTAGTCTTTAATTTTGGTGATCATAAATTTATCACCATCTCCAGATCAATGTGAAATTTGTATCTTAGGTAACTGTAATAGGATATAATAAGTTCCAATGGGAACATACGCCATCTCTGGATCAATGTGAAATTTGTATCTTAGGTGACTGTAATAGGATATAATAAGTTCCAATGGGAACATATCCTATACACTATGTTGTACTAACACAATAACTCTCGATGAGAATGATGCGAAATCTACAATTTTCCATTCACTTTCTTCCCCAAGTGATGGAAAACATACCACCTTGGTGGAACCATAGATGAATGATTTGTGACCATGCTAATTTAGGATGCATAGGAGAATCGTTTTAGGCATTTCTTGTCCCTCCACTCAAGATGCCCATGCCAGCATCCCGTCTATGTACATATTTAAGGTGCGTACTCTATGAGCCAGTGGTCTAGCAACAACTTGGGGTGATTGTTGGTTTCAGTCCAAATTGCAGCCTCAAACCAGAAACGACCGGTTCCATAACAAAACCAATCAGTTCCATAGTACACTGTACAGCCAACACATGGAGCCACTAAACCCCTCAAAAATTAAGAAAGGAAAAAAGAAATCCAATGTTTTCATCACCATTAGCCAAGCTATTCTGGAGAGGGGAGTGACTCAGTGATATGATGGGGTATCCAATGGAAATTGCATGGTCCCAAGAAGTTGAAAACCTCCGGAATATCATATTTGTTTATGTATTTGAGTTCAGATATGGATTGCAGTCGGTGTTGTTTTGGTTATATGCATCCTTGCTTGCTATATACATGACAAAACATTGCATACTTATGTCTAACAATTTGGATCTACTTTACATGGATGTGTGTCTCAAAATTTGAATAGTTTATGTATTCTTTGGTCAACCAATTTTGTTTCAAGCCTTTTACACGTTTTGTCTGGTTCCAATTTTGGGGGTCAACCAATTCAGTTACCAGTCTGATTCTGATAACAATGGTGACAATGAGCCAAAGTCAAATCCAGGCAGGCATGCTTGTCCCCTACATCGGGATTACACTTGTGATTAATTGTATTGAATATTTTTAATGCAGCAACCTCCGGGCAGATTATTTATCCATTAGCAAACCCTATTCTTAACTTAAGTGTGTGAAGGTGGGTCGTGCTTCTGTTTGAGTTTAACATTCATAAAATGGATGGATTCCCACTTCTTTTCGAAAATGTTAAGCTGTGTTACAAGGTGCAAGGAAATCAATCCATAATAGGTTCTTCCCATTATAAGATCGGTGGAAGTTTCTGCATGTAAGCATGTTATATAATCATGAAATTTAATTGGTTTGATATGTTATGAGAATGTTATTTCCAGTTAGTTGGCAATCCGTCACATATATACAATGTTAATTCATAATAATTAAGAATACCAAGATATAAAGTGTCTGCGTAGAGTTATATGAATTAGCACTTACAATACGTTCAAAACCCAAAATTCAAGAGAGTGGAAGGCTGATAAATTGGACAAAAAGTGGTGAAAGAGAGCCAATCCTGCAGATTGTATGCATCTGGTTTATTGGGAACAGCTCAGTAGAGCACATACCCTTTTGTGACACACAAGTTGTTTGAAGATATCGTTTTTAATATATCATTGTTGTTTGGAACATAATGTCTCTTTAGTGCCATAAATAAATGTTTATCGAATGGAGCAAGAAGGTATGGCTTTCGAGAAATCATAACTAATATAAGTCAATAAAAATCACTTACATTTCAGAAATATGTGTTGCACTTTATTCCTCATTTTAAGTATAGAGCCAAAAGTGAACCGAAAAATAAAATATTTTAGTGCGCTTTCAAGACGAACCATGACATGATTAATAGAGAACAATTCTCCCTACTTTTGCGTGGATGGTTCTTTCAAAAAATACCATGCAGCAAATTTTAGCCTGCAGTACATATACGTGAATATTACAGTATCAAGTAATGATCCTGCAACTAGTGATTTTCTCTCATGTATTGTAATCATTCCTACTCGTTACATAACTGATGTTCCTAACTTGTTCAGGCAATTTTCTACTAAATCTGTAGGAATACTGTGGCATTTGCAATATTTACTGCTGCTACACTTTTGACTTTTTCTTCATTTCCTTGCGTATATTTTGAGGCACAGAATCCACCACCACCTTGAGTACAACCCAACAAAACAGATTTTTAAATGATTACAAGATTATCAACCCATGCAGGAACAAAGAAACAAAATAAGAATCAAATACCACACAAAGTTCATTATAGAGTTAGAATTTTATGGTATTTTTCTGATCTTGTAGTAAATGAGTGTGGAGCAGAAGCTTACTCTTCCGTCATATGATAGGGAAGCAAAGATCCAAGGTTCTTGAGAACTCCAAGCGAGACCTAACAAATTTCACTGCTATCAGTTGAAAAGGAACTTAGACAAATATCAGTATCATATAATGCCAAATTTTAAAGAAGAAAGCTTCATACCATAGACACTATCTTCAAAGTCATTGTATGACCGTATTAGAGGATCAACTAGGCTTGGAGGTGAATCTACCCAACTGTCAAAGTGTGAAAAATGGGTTTCATGAGTCTATGATTTACAACGTACCTGCCAATATCCTCAGAAAACCTACTAGTGTATCCCTAATATCAGCATACTGTGAAAATAGTTTGGCACCCAAAAAAAAAAAAAAAAATCTACATGTCCAACTAGTTCAGATACTAAAAATTGCAAACGACCTTCCTGGTGTCAAATCTCCAGATTTAATTGGAGAAGTCTGCCACAAATTCACAGTTGAGTCTGTACCTGCACTCTGAGGAGAGAGACATTTCAGGAATAATCTGTGATTTAATATAGATATATTGAATAAAAAAAAGGAGCAGCAATACACATTGTTGGAATATGCTTTAAAGCATAATTGGTAACACATTGAGAAAATGTACTGTTTTCCAAAATTCTAAAAGCAATATTTATACGACTTTGTGCTTGCAGGTATAGCACTTATAACCAAGTAAAAAACTATCCTGTTAAGGAACCTCGATCTTTAATCCTTCTGTGCATGTTCTATGAAATTTGAACACAACAAACAAGAACAAAATTATCATTATTCCCAAGTTCTCATCCCTATCACAATTCCCGTATTTCTATGCCCTATGCAGTCTAGCTTGTTCTTAATGAATTTACATGCAAAAAAAACATTATTCCTCAAGGTGTGATATCTATTGCAATCGCACATCAAATGAGGAGAAAACTATCTTTATTTGCAGGAGATCATTACAATCACTATCTCAGTCTATGCCTTCTGCAGTCTAATTAATTTTCATCAGCTTTCAATCCAAACAACAATAACATTATTCCTTGACGCTTTCTCTCTCTTTCTATCACATGCTCCATATTGTACACCATAGTTCTGTTATGGACAAATGACCGGCTGTTGGAACTTTGGGTATTGAATTTGCAATTGAGTTAGATCCTTCGGAATGTGCTAGCTACTGAAAGTGAATGTTACAACCAAGAGAAGCTAGAATAAGAGATCTAACCACCTGAAAGACATGGACATAAAGAAAGACAAGTAATAGCAGCAATAGCAGCAACAGCGACAAAGGACAAGCAAAAGCAGTAACAGAAAAAGTAAAACTGACTAACGCAAATGCAAATGCAAATGCAAATGCAAATGCAACAGCACCAAAAGTCAAGCAAAAGCAATGGCAGCAAAAGTAAAACTGAGACATGAACATAAATAAAGACAAGCAAAAGAAACAACAGCAAAAATAAAACTGAGTAGCACTGTGTTATTTGTGGGGCAGCAAAATAAGTTGCAATGCATTGTATCACAAATTGATGTGTTTCCTAGCTGAAAATTAGCTGTTTTTATAGTGATTAGGTTAGTTAAAGCAGCAGGCCAAGGAAAGTAAAGTGAGAGTCCAATGTGTGAACCATATTGTATTGTGATTTGTCTACTGATTTTTGTTTATGGTGCAAAACAAGATAGGTGTTTCATTAAAAATGATTGTTATGAATAAAGTTTGTATACATAGCAGAATACTCAGAAGATCTAAAATATATAAATATCCATGATAAGACAATAACATACTTATATAAGAATATACAGAAGATATGAGATGATCGAATTGTTACAAATGAGGGCCCACTTATATACCTAGGTAGGTTCCCATTCTCAGGTCCTGATCTCGCTAAGCTAAGGGGTGAAATAAGCACAGGTCTAGGAGTTTCACTCCCTCTCCTAGGGGCGGATCTCCACTCCGGCGAAGCCAACCAAAAGAAAGAAATCAAGTGAAGTAGGGGACTCAAACCGATGCTGTTAGCAGCTTGATTTCCGGTAGTAGAGGAGAGTTAGGAAGTTCAGAGAAGGAACTAAACCCATCTTGTTCCGTTAGCCAGTCCAGTTCAAGCTATACTAGTTTTTTCAAGTGACAAGTAGTTTCCAGCCTTTCACTTTCTAGAGGGGCTGTTTTTAATGCTCATTTCGTTGCGTTAGCGCTAATCGCATAACGATTGCCTTTTTCCAAGGGGCATTTCCCTTCTCCCTAAAAGCAACACTTTCCCTGAACTTTGCTCCCGGAAGCCATCCTGGGTTTCAAAGTCCCTGTCCTATCCAATATAGAAAATCCCCTAAGTGCTGTCGTCTTTTCTTGCATGGATTAGAGTTCATTAAGCCCATCCTCCTTCTCTGAGATGATACCTTCCTGTGTTGATATCTTTCTTAGCCAAAGAGAGCAGATCAGCTTATGGGTCTCAGCTTGTGGGTTGTCTGCTTCCGTATTTCAGTACTGGGATTCAAGTCCAGTTAAAGCAGTTCAAGGAAAGGAGCCAAGGGAAAGAGACAATTGGGAGGTCGTGCTTGAAAAAGCAAAAACAAAAACAACTAGTAAGGGCAAAGGAACTTTCACATTTCAGAATTGTGCTTGTGTGAATGCATGTTTCTATTAGCTTATTTTAGTTACATTTTCACTTACACATTACATATTAATCCCCCCACACGTGAAATTCAAGAATAAAAGGAAGTCCAAGGCTCCAAAGTAAGGGTGAAATTGCTACCTCACCGTGAGGAAGAGGTGGGTTATTCTCTTATTCCTTAGATTTATTGGTTTTAAGAGTTGCTTACTCGACTTAGGATTTACTTTATATATTTATCCTCCTTTTTATAGTGATCAAGGTTAGACCTGTGCTAGATGATAGTAGTGTGTGGTTGACTGGTTTGATGTTTTACTTTATGTATGGCCTAGAGTAGGGTTCTTTACAGTTTACCTGGGTATACACGGGTTGTTTAAGGGGGACTTATTGAGTCATAAAGCCTAAACCTTTGCTACACTTCTCTCTTTTTTCTTACTGCACTTTATTTTGGATGAGGGAGGTCATGACCATCCTTTCTAGCTAGTGGCTAGATGGGGGACAGTTCCCACAAACCCCCTAACAACCTTAGTGTCTTTGATCTAATCCCCTTCGGGGTAGTGTATGGTGCCCTCCTTCGTTGGGTTACCTTCCTTACACTTTGCCTTATCTCATTTTTCTTACAGTTATTACATGCCCCAGCAAGGGGCGGAGTCACTCACTCATTCATATGGGTGAGGGTGCGTTAGCACGCTGGACTAAAAGGAGAGGGGCAATCTTTCCTTCTCCTCCACTTGTCGTCCGGGGATCAATCCGTTAACCTAGGCTGCCCTACTCTTGGAGTTTCAAGTATAAAAAAGCAAGCCATCCATTTCCATTTCCTTTTCCTTGCCTCACGTTATAGCCACATGGGTTTGAATATCCTTCGTGCCAAGCTTCCTTCGTCGGGCGGGTCTTGTCGGTCAAGCCTGGGGTTCATTCCAGCTGAGGGTTCTCTTCGAGTCATAAAGCAATCCCCATCAAGTTCATTTTGCAAGAGAGAGACATATAGCAAGAAAAAATATATCAGGAAGTATAGAGAAGGTAAGGCAAGCATCAAGAGCTCTTCAATATTTCCTATCGATGGAGTAGGAATGGTACGAATGGGATACGAATTTCGTCCTCATGAGACATGCCTCTTCAAAATACTAATCACTGTTAACTGTTTAATATTAATAATTTACATTCATAACATTGCCTTCCTCTTCAAAGAAGCTTTGTCCTCAAAGATTATTACTAACAAGGCATGTCCCTTGTTTCTTTGACTTGTAATATCTTCGCAACTTTTGGAAATATTCGAGTTGTCATCTTTGATGATATAAGATGATGAGATCCATGGAGCGATAAATAAAATTGTCGGACCGAGAAGGAATTTAACCATCCTAAATTAATCTTTTGTGAATCTTGCGGTTGCTGGATACTTCGTGTGAATTTTTATCACAAGACTGAATTGCACTGACATTAGTAGTCTTCAAAACATAAGTTCGTTGTCTCTATTCATGGTGATACATATATGCAAACTTATTGAGTTGTCTTCTCTTGTGATTTGGATGTCGATAAGGAGTTCTTGTGGTTTGATTTCCACTTATCCCATTTGTAGTGATTTCTTGATTTACTTGAAGTATCTAGTTTCCTTCACGTATTGAAGTCGCTTGGTTAAACACTAGATCTTCACATGAAATTTCCATCGTTTGAATTGCAACATCTAAATATGTTTTTACTTCAACTGGCTTGTCATCTTGTTGAGTTGTGATATTCCTTGGATCATTGTTCTTTCATTTTTCTTCAACTTTAATTTCTACATTTTAAGATTTCAACGCTTCCTTCTCGAAAAGTTTTTGTACCTCGTTTTTCAACGACTTCCTGTCCTTCTTAAGCTTCTTAATTTTCATCACTAATTTTTCACTATCGTCCTTAAGCTGAGAAACTTCTTCATTTTTGTCAGTGGTGATTTTGTCAACTTACCTTTGCATATTTTGTATTGATTTTTACTTTCCTGAAAATTACTTTTGATATATCTTGTATGCCTTTTGGTGTTACTAAATCTGATTTCAATGTAATGTCTTGTAGTGTTATTTTTTCTTCCTGTAGAAAAATGTTAAAAACTTCTTCATATTTAGGATGAAGGCCATATTGTTTGTTACTCGTCGAATCCATTGTTTCAATTATATTTGATTCAAGAATCACTAAATGATTAGCACATTCAGTGTTAACATAATTATTATCTTGAGTAGAATCAATAGAGATTATAATATCCCTTCCTGCAAGTGATCCTTTGATTTTAAATAGTGCACTAAGACATTTACTAAAGGTTTTAGGAAATCTTTCATTAATGTTCTCCATTTTTTTCTTTTTCAAAATGAGCTTAGGTTTTTAAAGGTAACCCTTTTTAATCTTTATAGTAAAATATTACTATTTTCTTTTTTTTAAACCTTACTTTATTATTCCTTCAAACCTTAATATAAAATCCCTTACAAATTCTCTTTTTAAAACTTATATGTTTTTGACAGGAAATTTCCCTTTGTTCTTGTTTCAACTTTCTTTTCTTTTTCCTTAACCTTAAATAATCTCTTTAATAATGATACCTTATCCAACCTTAATGAAAATATAGGTAATAATAATTTAAACTATCTTTTCAAATAATGTTATACATATAGTCCTTCCACTTATAACTAGAGTCCACTTATTTTTTCTGTTATCATCTAGGTCTCTTTATATAAATATTCTCAAAGAGAAATCTTCCTAAGTTCCTCTTAATCAACATTTAATTTAATTTTCTTGAGTATGTTGTCATTGATGTCAAAGTGGGTCCAGATGTCCTTGGTATGTTGGCTATCATCAATGAGATGATGCAGTAATGAAATCCTAGCTCTAAGGTTTTCTTTTCATGGAGGATGAGCGCACCCCACACTTGTTGGAGATTTTGAAGAAGCAGTCCAATGAAATTTCCTCAAAGACCCCCGCCATTGGATTTTCCTCGTCATGTCGATTCTGTTGATATGTGTTAGTTTTTGTTGCATCAGATGGTGTTCTAGTCTTGACAATTGTTAGAGAGGCTAAGAAACACTAAGACTCCAAAACCCAAAAAAAGTTTCAAGAAAATCCACCTAGAAATGCCTTAATTAAGTTAATTAATCAGTAATTAAATTTTTCTGAAGTCTAATTTAGGGAAAATGATTAATTAACAACAATTAATTGAGGAAGGTGAGATTTCTCTAGAAACTCACACAGTTCGACTTGGAGATGATCTCAACCATCGATTAAGTTTTAATTGTGGCCATTGGAGTCTCAACTGGAGATTATAAGTAGAGGTCAATGGGCAGATGGAGAAACACACTTGGAGAGCGAGTTTCCTTGGGTAGTTCGATTTTCCATACAGAAGCATTCTACTGGAAGAGTTTGAGCCAGAGAGGGGATGCAAAGATAGAGAGGGGTAGAGATTGAGTCTGAAGGAATTTTTCCAGATTCGGAGAGTTAGCTACAAGAAGGTCGAGTTTCCATAGTGAGGTTGCGTAGGGCCTGCGCAGAGGCTTCATAGGCAGAGTTCGATTTGGCCAGTCAAAGTGTTGATTCAGTTGATGGAGATCGGGAGAATTTTTGGAAGGGGCTAAGTTGGGCAAATGGCTTGACCAATTGCAGTTTCCAAGCAGAGCAATCAAGGGCCTACACAGGAGTGTTGTAAAGGTTGACGTCGGGGCTTTTGTGTAGCCTATTTGTGCCAGTTTTGGAGCTGGATCAGTGTCAAGTGAGACAAAATTTGTCTCTCTAATTTTTGTAGCCAGTTTCTCCTATAGAGGATTGCCAGATTTGGGCATCCAATTGTACTCAAAATTTTTCATTCCTGCATAATAATAAAACCCTCTGCTGCTACATCGGTTTTCCCACATTGGGTTTTCTGGGAACATTAGTCCAAAAATAGTTGTAATTTTTATGTGTGTGCCAGTATTTTCTCAGTTTCTAGTTTATCTTCTGCAACTTTTATTTTTATTTGTGAAGAAATTGCAAGGTTATTAATTTGGTATTAATCAGAAATTATTAAACTGAACAATTAGTTAGGAGAATTAATTCCAGTTGCTACAGTTCAAGGAATTTTTACATGGTATCAGAGCGTATTTGATCAGATAGGAAACTCAGAGGCAGAGGGAAGAAATCGTCTAGATTCAGAGGGATTTTGGCAATTCGATTTCTAGATTTGCGTAGGGGCTGGCCAAGCAGTTTGGACTATTGGGCAGAGGGTTCGATTTTTCTAGTATAGGTGGCAAGAAAAGTCCGTAAAGCCCAATAGCAATTCCAGTAGGCAGAAGTGAAGCCGGGAAGCTATTTTGGTGAAGCAGATCAGTATTTTCATTAAGCAGAACTCTTGTCTTGGCACAGAAGTGTTTTGCAACAAATTTGCTAGAGTAGAATCAGCGCTGGATGGAAGAGATAGTTCACACACAGAGGGAATTTCTCTCTGAGGGTTTCTAGCTTTAGAAATCCAAATTTCCAATTGCAGCAAGCAACTTTTTCTCACTCCAAAAGGGGGTGCAAATAGCAGAGCTAGGAATCAAGTAGGAGAAAAAGGGAGATTTTAGTTTCAGGTCAAATTTTTGCAGAAATGGCCATAGTAGGGCTTAGAGATCAAGACCAGTGTTGATAATATTGGTATCGGGAAAATATCGGCGAGGGTCCAGAAAATATCTTATCGGCAATATCGGTGAAAATATCGACAAATATCAGCAAGCATAAAAAATGCATAATATATTCATTTTTTTCATATTTTTAAACATATAAAGCAATAACAACATGAAATAAACACATTGGCACATAAATATGAAGAAAACACTAATATATATGATGTCAAATAGAAATGATATATCAAAGGCGATACCAAATCCTGCTGATCCCTGATAATTGTCCATTCAAGGACTCAAATGTGGAGAACCAATACAAAATAACATCACATATATAAAAGTATCTCATCATCATGAGTTATATGTAGCATAACAAATAAAACTAGCAGCTATCTATCTACTACCCTCTCCCCCTTTTACGGGAAAACATGATGGGTTGTTTGCCAGGCCTGCCCCTAGTAGTAGAAGGCCTTGACCCTACCTCTGCACCTAATGTCAAATAATGAGTGCTAGGTATGGAGCTATGCTCTCCTATATCTATAGCAGATAGTGTTGATGCTGATGCTCCCGCAGTGTCCTCCTCCTGCTCCTCCTGCTCCTCTAAGTGTTGTTGCTCCTCTGACTCCGAGTGCTCCTCTTGTTGCCCCTGCTCTAGTGGATCATCTGCCACTGGCTCTAACCATGAAGGTGACTCCTCCAATATGGGCTCCTCAGACTCCACCCTCCACGGAGGCAATGAATCAATATTGTCTAAGGAAATGGCATCTAGATCCATTGGTGATTCTATTTGCCTCACTCGAAGTTGGATGTTGTAATGCACATACACCAAATCGTTGAGGCGTGCGAACTCCAACCTGTAAGAGTGTCAAAAAAAGTAATGAGTCTTGACTCTTGACTCTTGACACTTGAAAGTCATAACTTAAAAATTAAAAATTACAATAAGTGTAATTGCTCAACTGAAGGCTTGAGTTCAAAGTTATACCTATTGCGCTTTTTGGCGTGTATTTTCTCAAATACACTCCAATTGCGCTCACACCTTGAAGAGCTACATGTTTGACTCAAGATTCGTATAGCCAATTTTTGCAAATTTCGTGCCCTTGCACTATAGCTTTGCTACCAAATATCTACAACAAAATAATGAAATAAAAAATTCAAAAACTTAAAAGTTAAAACATAATTAAATTTAAAATTCTAATTTCTAATGAGTGATGACTTGTCACTTACGTGGCATGAAGAGGGTCCTTTCCCTAATAGCATCATCAAAGCCAAATAGGCCAACACAATCCCTATAAGACTGTATCTCGCGATTGATTTTTCTACGAAGCTCAGGATCAGGTACCATCCTCTGAATACAGGAATGGAGCCCTTCCATCACCTCGCCATCAAAATCAAAGTTGCATTTGTATGAAAATGCAGGGTTGAGGAAGAGTATTGCTGCATGAATGGGTCGATGAAGCATCCCTGTCAACTGACTATCAATCACATCCCATACCATCATCTGCCTATCAAGGCCAGCAGAACCCTTGTCTGCATAATAGGAACGAATGGCCTCCTTGGCCCTATCCATACCCTCATACAAATAAGGCATTACAGGCTTCTCTCCATCCACCAATCTAAGAACCTTTACTATAGGTTTGCTAACTGCACATGCTTCTTCTACTCCATGCCAAAATGTCTCAAAGTACACCATTTTTGGAATGGCTTTCCCATCAGGTCTCCTGCTGTATCTACAATTACGCCAATCATCAGACACAAACATTTGCTTCAACTCGAACTGACATCGAAGCAAAGACTGAAGAGTAATAAAGGTTGTGGCAAAACATGTGATGGCAAGACGCCGCAACTCCCTGTTTCTAGTGAACCTCCTCATAAGGCTAAGAACAAAAGCATGGTTATAAATAAACTTGGGGATGCTCCTAGCCATATCAACTGCCTCCTTGATGAAGGAGAGTTTCCTCATATCCTCAAGCAACAAATCGAGACAATGCGCTGCACATGGAGTCCAGAACAATGCGAGATGCCTTCCATAAGCATTGCCGCCCAGACACATAATTAGTGCATTGTCTGTATACTTGCACCACATTCTGCACACCAAATCTCCGAATGAACCCATCTAACAACTCAAATATCGTTGCTGCATCTTTGATATGTTCTGATGCATCCAACGATTAATAAACATGTACTTTAGCACAATGTACCAAGAAATTTAGAAGGTCCTACCCCTTCTATCTATCCAACCATCAACTCACTGTGCAATCCAGTAACTTCCCATGTCTTTTTCACTCCGCAATCTAGAGTTGATGGTCCTGTTTTCTGCTTGAAGAATTGGTCCCCCCAACTCCTCAATATGTGGCACTTTTGTCCCTGCCCAAACAGCAATAGCATCACACATTGGCTGCCAAAATGGATTGGTTTTTGTGATGCTGAGAGGTAAGTCACTCCAAAAAATACACCTCCCCATGACTCTTATCTGCTTCTTGCTTCTCCTTCTTTTTAACAAGCGATTTTATGCCAGGTTGTGCTCCAGCTCCTGTTCATGGAACAAAAAATGATGACCTCGCACTCACACTAGCAGTAGCATGTGATGGTGTGCCAGTTGTGGAGCCCCTCCCACTAGGGCCACTAGGCCCACTACCCTTAACACCAAAATCAGAAGATATCCCGAAAGATGTACCTGCACGTTCAACTTTGTTTCTTTCCGCCTCTTCCTTCTTTTTGTCCTTTTCTTCAATTGCCTCAAGAGCTTTTTGTATAAGCTCCGGACTAAAAATTGTACAAACCCCAACATCATGTCCACTGAGTCTAGTAAGATGGTATTTCAGTCGTGCAATCCCACCTGTCATCTTGGTCCCACACAATTTGCATGTAAGATATGCACGATTTGACCCACCATCAGGGCTCCCATACTCCCAAAATGGGTCCAAGGCTTTTGGCATATTTGTATTTTGTAGTGGGCTAGCCGCTAACTCAAAAGGAAACCTAGAGCACCAAAAAATATTTGGAATTAGTAACTTAATAAGTAATACAAAATTACAAATAACCACATCATTTTACAAAACAGTTTTAACTTTTTTTGCTACATTATTTGCAAATTCGCAATTTTTCAATGGGCATGAAAAAAGGAGCAGACTTAAAAGTTAAGAGGGCAGTGAGCTTGTATCATGCAATAATTGCCACTTTAACCAAAGATGCCAACTTGCCAAGCAATGAAAGAGCCTAACAATGCAAAATTGCAAATGATATGCCAAGGAAATGAGGTGACTATATATCACTTAATATATCACTATTACTTAATTAATAATTATACCACTGTTGTAAGTGCATTATTAATTTATTAGACCTCGGTATTCAACCTCCTAGCAGTGACCTCTTTTGTATTTGTAATTTTGTATTACCTTGACAGTGATATGAACCTGATGATGACTTGACAATGATACAGGCCTGATATAGATGTATCATGTGACACATCACACTGCACAGTGAGCTTGACTCTCCTGGCAACAATGATCCTCTAAGTAACTCGATGATGATGTATGGCCATAATAGTGGCATGTGCCATGGAGAGTTTCTTAAGTTAATAGTTCCAATCTGATGTGAAATAGAAATGGATTTTTAATCTGTTTTAGTGAGATCAGCGATTTACTTCAATTATTATTCAAAATGCACTTTTGTTGAAGGTAAAAAAATTGTCACGTGAAGGAATTGTCTAACTGTTCTATTTTTTGGAACTATTTTGGTCATATATTCACTGGTTTTGGTCATGATTTTACTAGGAATAGGATACCGATAGCCTTCCCTTCCATCACCAATTGAAGAATCTTAACAGTGGTAATAAATTATAATATTAATTTGATACTAACAGTGATCTATGATGGCAGCAATGAAAACATAGTGACAAACCTTGATGACTTGTGCAATCTTTTGAAACAGATGTAGCAATTAATGTTTGGAAAGTTCAAACCCTCCTTGGCAGCACCCACATTCCTTCTCCAGTGCTCAAAAAAACAAAATGACTTGAAAAAAACCAAAAATCGAATTTTATAGGCCGCGCGGAAAGATTTTACTGTCACGGGCGATATTTTCCGTCGTCACGCGATATTTTCCGAAATATCGGCGTATATCGGAAATCGCGCGATATTTTCAAAACCATAAAATATCGCGATATTTGATCGGCGATATTTCGGCTTGCCGAAAATATCGCGATATTTCCAAATATCGCCGATATCTCGGCGATATTATCAACATTGATCAAGACACATTGGATGGTTCCTCCAACTATGTAATTTGGAAGGCTAGAATGTCCTTAATCCTTGATGAGCATGGTCTTAAAACTTATGCAGACAACATTGTGGCAGAACCCACTAATCAGCAGCAGCTAACGAACTTCAAAAAGGAAATGGCCAAGGCGAAGCAGATTATTCTCGATGGAGTTTATGACCATATAGTCTCACATATATCGGAAAGAGCACTGCCAAAGAGATGTGGGATGCTCTCACAGGGCTATATCAAAATCCTTCCAAGCAACGAAAGATGTTTCTGAAGGAGAAGTTGCGGAACATCAGGATGCAGAAGGGTGAAAGCATTGATCCATTTCTCACCAAAATTTAGGATATCCGGGATCACCTTGTTGTCGTAGGAGAAGTACCTCAAGATACAGAGCTTGTGCGTTTGACCCTGAATAGCATCTCAAACGATTGGGAAATCTTCGTCCAAGGTATTTTGGGATGAGATACATTACTAAGGTGGGGCGGGATGTGGTCAGACCTGCAGCAGGAGGAGATGAGGCGAGCTTAATGAAGACCTCCATCAGCGGCAACAGCAACAAGGGATTGAAAGGTGTATAACGTGGCCCTTGCATCAAAGGGTTCCAGTCAAGGGCAAGGCTGGCAGGGGGAGAATAAGAAAAATAACGACCTATCTAAGGTCAAGTGCACTAGGTGTGGCGAGTTTGGCTGCTACAATACTCAATGTCTTCAAAGGAAGAAGGACAAGCAGGAGAAGCAGGATTAGGCAATAACATTTGCAAAGATAAACAAGTTATCCTCCAAGCTGGAGGAATATTTTGCCATGTTTGCAGCTATACCTCCAGGAGTGAGGTGTGGTGATATGGAGCTTTAGTCCCAGAGTAGCACAAAGGTTTGGGTAGGGTCCCTAGAGGAGTGCATCGGATGGTGTCTTCCTCATGGATCATTACCTTACTACAGGGGCCCATAGTATTCAGTAGCGAGAGGATCAGTGTCGGTTGATGCAATCCGATTCCAAAGCGACAGTTGTAGACTAGTGGTAGTCAAATGCTGAGAAGCGCAGAGCAGTGTTGGTAGTAGAGCAGGAGGCTCGATGCAAAGTCAACACCACCGTAAATTTCTCAGTGGGTAGTACAAAGGCTAGTAGCAGTCAAATACTCAAGACACAATTGCAGCATAGAGACAGATGATTCAGTATTTTGGATGCTTCTCAGTTGCATTAGTTGTAGTTGCATTCACAATAGTTGAGAGGGAGTTGCACTTTAGATGCAGAGTTGGCAGCAGTATAGGATGTACATCAAACTGTCAGCAGCAGCACAGATGCAGCAATTTGGTTTAGCTACAGTCAGTGGCAGATGAATCAAGTTTAGCGAAATAGTTGGTGGATAGTGGCAGGCAACTACAGTTGTCAGACATTAGCAGCATCAATGGAGGATGTTGCAGAGACAGGGTGTTGTGACAGTTGCGCAACACTGGTTGGAAAGAACACCTTCCTCACTAAGAGAGAGTGTCAGTTTTTGTAGCATCAAATAGTGTTCTAGTCTCAACAGTTGTCAGAGAGGCTAAGAAACCTTAGGACTCGAGAACCAGAAAAAGGTTCCAGGAAAATCCACCTTAAAATGCCTTAATTAATCAATAATTAAATATTTCCTAAGTCTAACTTAGGGAAAATGATTAATTAACATCAATTAATTAAGGAAGGTGAGATTTCTATAGAAACTCACATGGATCAACTTGGAGACGATATCAACCATCAATTAAGTTTTAATCGTGGTCGTTCGAGTCCCAACTGGGGATTATAAGAAGAGCTCGATGGGTAGATGGAGAAACACACTTGGAGAGTGAATTTCCCTGGGCAATTCGATTTTCCAGAAAGCAGCATTCTGTTGGAAGAATTCAAACCAAAGAAGCGAAGTACAGACAGCGAGTGTGGAATAAGTTTTCCAAATCCGAAGAGTCAACTACAGGAGGGCCAAGTTTCCTAAGTGAGGTTGCACAGAGGCTTTAGAGGCGAAGTTCAATTTGGCTAGTCAAAGGGTCAAATCAGTTGCTGGAGGCCGAGAGAAATTCCGAAAGGGCCCAACAAGTCATTCTCGGAGGCTAAGTTGGACAAACAGCTTGATAAGTTGCAATTTCCAGACATTGCGTTCAAGGGTCTATGTAAGGGTGACGTAGAGGCTGACACTAGGGCTTTCGCGTAGCCTATTTGTGCCAGTTTTGGAGCTGGATCAGTGTCGGGTGAGACAAAATTTGTCTCACTAAATTTTGTGGCTAGTTTCTCTTGTAGAGGATTTCCAGTTTTGGGCATTCGTTTGTACTCAGAATTTCTCACTATTGCATAATAATAAAGCCCTCCGCCGCTGCATCGATTTTCTGACATTGGGTTTTTCCATGGACATTAGTCCAAAAATAATTGTGTCATTTTCATGTGTGATAATATTTTCTTAATTTCTAGTTTATCTTTTGTAGTGATTATTTTTATTTGTGAGGAAATTGCAGTGTGACTAATTCGATATTAATCCAAAATTAATAAATTGAATAATTAGTTAGGAGAATTAATTCTAGTTGCTACATTTCAAGGTCACAATATGTGGAGCACCTCGTGGGCCTTCACAGTTTGAGAGATAAGTCCAGTCAAAGGAAGTGCACCCAATTTGTGGGAAAAAACCCCAAAGTTGATGATGTGGCAGTGCATAATTGGTTTGGTTGAGGATCACACCAAGAGCGAAAAAGACCTTTATTCAAGGCCTAAATAAAATAATTTATGAAGGGGTTTCTATGTCTTAGATTTAAATTTAAGGTTGGCTCGAATCATTCAAAATAAATGGAGGAGAAAGTAAATTAATAATTTGTGGTTCAAATGAGAGGGAAATTTGAATTTCAAATTCAAATGTTTCCCTCCTAATCTCTAAGTTGACTGCCCTAATTCAAACTCTCCAAAATCTATTTAAAGCACCTTCACTCTCCTTCAAATGAATCAAGGGTGCGATCTTACTCTATATTCTTGGCCATGTGGAGGAGTTTTGAAATAGTCATGTGACTACTTGTTAAAGAGTGCAATTAGGGGCTAATTCTGTTGAGAAATACTTAGGGCAGCTTATTAGGGTTCTTTTAATTAGATTTCTCTTAACTTAATAGTTTCTTGTGACATTCCTTTACTTGATTGTTTAGGTTCTTCTTCCACTTGTTATTATTATGTTCTTTATCATCAAACAACTACCAAAACATGAACATCATCAAAGACAAATGGAAACAAGATGTAGGCACTCAACCAGAGCAAAACCCCTCCAAGGGGAGAACCCAAAAGTTCTTCTTCTCCTCTTTTAGAATCAAATCAAATGAGACAACCTTGACCTTAAGACAGATTTTTCCTCCATTCATCAAGCTAGCCTTCAAGTTGATCAAATAGGGCATTGGTCCTTCTGCAATTCAGCCTGCAATGATAGTCTTGTACCCTCGGCCCTGCAGTGCTTCAATATTTTCACACGTGTGACAGAAAAGACAAATTCCAGGCCTCCTTCTTTGGTAAGCTTCCCTTCACTTCTTACTTTGAGATAGGCTCTTCTTTATGACATTCACACTTCCTTTTTTCTTCTAGATTTGCAGATCGAAATCATGCTTGATTGATACCCAAGTAGGTCGAGTTGCACTTCTATTTATAGTGGTTGAAGCTCCATTAATGAGGCCGACTTGATGTTCTTGTGGCCAATTTGATATCAGAGGGGTATATATGACCAATTTCATGAAAATAATAATTCCTTTTTGACTTGAGTGTTGAAAAGTATAACTAGGTTCGGTCTTCATAATGACATGTAATTGTGATTTTTGTAAATGATGAAAAGAAGAAAATAGAATTATTATTGTAATGCCTTGTTTCATGGGTTTCATGAAAGATAGGTTTTATTTTAGATGGCTCCAATTGAGAGAATTTAGGATTTGTCATAAAAGTCATATAGAGTAAATGTCATGTATGAAGAATGCATATGAGTCAATAGAATGGTCTATTAGCCCTCCAAGACAAGCACAAAGTATTTCTTCCTCATCTCGGCTTCAAGATGAAGTGAAGAACTCATGTCGGCTTCACATTATGCATACACACTTATTCATATACTCATGTTGGCTTATTTATAGAGGGAAACCACTATATATATGGGTGAATGCACTTGCATTTCCACAGTCAGAAGCTCGGACATCTCTCTAAGTTTTTCAGATGATAGTGTTAGAGACAAGTTCAGATTTTGGGTGGCCTAATGAAGAGTGAAGTTCGGATATATCTCTAACATTTTCGGGTGAACAGAGGCAGTAATAAGTTTGGATGCAATCACAGAAAAAACTTGAATAAGATGATGAGGGAGCAACGAAGAAGTGTAAGGGATAATCACAAGAACAGTAGTTCGGATTTCAAAGGGAAAGTCTCGGTGTCACAGCAAAAGATCATAGATAGGACAAGGGTATATAAGCACAGTCCAGTGCTATAATGATACCACAGTTCGGTGTTATGTATACTTCAGTTCAGTGCAGTCATACCACAATTCGGTGCTAATCATACTACAGTTTAGTGCTTTGATTTGGTCCAACATCTCTCATCAATTTCAGTGCTATCTCCTTCAATCAAGATCTTGATGCAATCTTTGGTTTTGGTGTCACCATAGTAAGATGATCTTAGCGACAATGATTAGATCCCAGTGGTGGAAATGTCTCAGTGTCAAGAAGGTCGAAGTGGAAGAGGAGTCGAGAAGAAGGTTGACTATCAAGAGAACTTGTGTCTTGGTCTTGGAGTGGCAAATAGGTCAAGGGTCTTCTTGGTCTTGCTCTTCGTCAATTGGAATCTCTATAAGAAGAATTTGTGTGGGTTTTCCTCTCAAAGAGTGAGAGGTTTTGGCCCTGGCTAATAGCCTAAATTTTGTGTCTCTTGTCTATTTATGTTCATGCATTGGTAGTTGTTCGATGAAGACGAACACTAATAATCTAAGTAGAAGAAGATCCTAATCTAAAGTTATAAAAAGCACTCACAAGCAGTTGCTAATCAAAAGAAATCACCTATATCATGATGCCCTAGATTTCTCAACATGGTATCAGAGTTAAGGTGACAGTTAAGGAAGGGCATCTAATCAAAGAGACACTCAAGGATCAAGTTTTAAGAATGGCATCAAAACAAGTCGAAAGATATCAAAGCAAAAGTTCAAAGATCTACATTGAAGAATCAATCACTAGATTAAAGAAGAAAGTTTACTTCAAAAGAAGTCTTGGGATCATCAATCAAATCAAGGCAACTAGAAGTCTACACTAGCAAAAGTGTTGGATCCTGTAGTCATCGTCAAAAGACCACAAAGACCCTCATCAAGTTGAAGATATCTACAAAGCAAGGTAGCCCAAAGTATAGACTTTAAAGAGAAGCACCTTAAGAACAAAGATCACATCATCATGGAGAAAGTTGAAACCCTAAGAAGCATTCCTAGGATCCAATCTCAATCGACTTGAAGTTGAAGTATCTTGAAGGTTGCTCATCCATAAAGGGTTAAATCGAAAGGCGTTGTCTTAAAGAAGGGCAATCTTTTCTTTATTAAAGCAAGGATTTCATTTGGAAGAAGATCATCCACAAAGGAGGTAGTCTCCCCTCGTTGAAGCAAGGACCCCCTTATCCTTAAAAAGGATTATCCGAGAAGCATCAAGTCATCTTCATCGATCATCATCAACAAAGAAATCAAGTTGAAGATTTCATCTTCACTTAACAAGTAAGTATCTTTATTCTATAATCTAAATATGGTAAAATGACTTTGTTTTGCAAGGAGATCTATAAGTTGATTGGGTCATAGAACTTCCTTGCATGGAAAAGGAGGATAGACATAGTCCTCGAAGAAAGTGAAGTCATTGATCATATCAATGGAAAAGTCTCCTTTGAATACATGAAAAGGGGTCAAAGGGCTCAAGGGATTCTTATGAAATTAGTCAAAGGTCCCCTCATATAGCAGAAATGGAGACATCAAAGAGATATATATATGATAAGCTGGAAGAACTATTCTCTGAAGATGCGATAAAGAAGGTCATCACTTAGATATGATCTACACAAATTGAAGGTATCAAAGGATAGAAGGTTATCTTCATAAGATGTCAACACTACAAAGATCTGGGAGAGATAATTTCAGATAAGGAAATGATCTCCTTTATTCTAAATACACTAACTGATGAACAAGGTAACAAATGTCTGTGAGGATAAGAAAACTATTCCATTCAACAACTTGTGATTTCTATGCAAGATAGAAGAATACAGGTTGAGGGCAAAAAGTATTCAGACATTTGTCTAAAGGAGAGAAGATCATAGCTAAGACTCGGTGCTATGAGCATTACAAGAAAAATTGTCCTAAGCTCAAAAAGGGAAATAACAAGGAAGATAGAAAAGAAATCCACTTCAGAGAAGAAGTGGAGGAAGTTGTAAGAGGAAAAGCATTAGATGCAAGAGCTCGCGACATCACCATAAGGAAATATGAAGGATATAGCTCTTGGGAACCTCTTTGGAAACTTAAGGAAAGGAAGAAGTCATCCAGGACAAGTCTCATCATATATCATGTCAAAAGGAAACACCTGTTGGACAAGGATATGCAAGATCCTCAAGATTCTCTAAAGGAATCCTCATTGGAGGGTTCACCAAACTAGAGAGAAAGCAAGAGTTTCATCAGGAACTCCAACTTATGTAATTCATGGGATGATGGTATGATGAAATATGAAGCAAATCAAGGGATTGAAGCTCTTTTTAATCAAGGAAGTTGCTGAAAGAAGCCTAGATGGCCTAAAGGTAAATGAGGTATGTATGCTTGTATTCAATACTATAATGTCATGTCGTATGGTTGCAAGTAACATGGATCATTACTTCTATATTTAGAAGCATGATCAAAGGAAAATGATCTCCTCCTCTTAAAAGATGCAGGAAGGCATAGGTCACAGTAGATGCAATCAACATAATATGTCCTCATATGAAAAAGAGGTGGTTGATAGTAATTAGAGGAACTCTGATTGAAAGTTCCTAGAAATGAAATATGTGAAGAAAGAAAGGAAGAGACCATAGACTATGCAACCATGGAAGAAGGCATTCAACATCTGAGACCAAGAAGATTTGACGATGAGATCTCCTAGAAAGATCTCTGATCGGAAGTATGAAAAAGATGGAGACCCTTGACAATGATATCTTTGGGAGATATGTCAACAAGTATGCAGGATGCTGATGCAAACTGGAAGATGTCATGATGAAAGACCATTACCAAGCTAATTTTGATTGACGTGATCATTTCTTATTTTTGAACAAAAAACTGGATGGGCTTATGCAGGACTGGCAAAGGAAGAACTGTGGATGTCTTCCCCGAGGACCATGTAGAAGGAAGTAAGATCCTTCCGAAGAAAATGACATGAAGCAAGGTTGCATGACATGAAGCAAGGCTAGATGTAGACTGATGAATCACTTTCTGATGAAAGGAATGATGACATGACTGACTCGTGAATGAAAGAGATGGATGGTTTGTGCCCTATGAAGACTTTCCAAAAGATGAAGATTTCGTAACAAATAAGAAATTCATCACATCGAAGGAAGGAGTTATTCAAGCAGTCAATTGTCCCATCATCTCCACTTGAGGAGATGTTGTAGGTCCCTAATTAAGAGGGAGCCCAAAAACAAGTTTCTTACTTGGAAGAAACTTGGAAATTCCTAAGCCAAAAGGGAGCTTAGGTACATTCCTTTTGTAGGAATGAGTACATTCCTTTATTGGAATAGATATGTCCTCCCTAATTGAGAGGGAGAGATAGACACATCATTCTTGTCTTCACTTGGGAAGACAAAATCGAGGATTGGGTAATCATTTGGCATCTGATACTCTTTAAGGATGTGATAGGGCATCCAAGATAAGGGGAGTCGTGAAGGACTGATATTCTTTGAGGACTAGCTATCCAAGATAAGAATAGTCCAAAGAAGGTCATACCCCGTGAACACCCGGGTGGAGTATGTACCTTGAGAGACAATGATTATGGTGTCTATAAATCATTGGTCTCGCCAACATTGTGCTCTTATCTTGTGGATAGAGTTGTTAGTCAAGGCCTTGCTATGTGACAATGCTAGTTGATATGATATTATACAGATGGGTTACCAATCTGACTCTTCTTATGAGAAATTCTTCAGATTGAGAATGACCAACTACCATTATGAATACCTCCCTAGTTAAGAGGGAGTATTGAAAAGTGTAACTAGGTTCGGTCTTCATAATGACATGTAATTGTGAATTTTGTAAATGATGAAAAGAAGAAAATAAAATTATTATTGTAATGCCTCGCTTCATGGGTTTCATGAGCAAGAGGTTTTATTTTAGATGGCTCCCATTGAGAGCCTTTAGGATTTGTCATAAAAGTCATATAGAGTAAATGTCATGTATTAAGAATGTCTATGAGTCAATAGAATGGTCTAGTAGCCCTCCAAGAGAAGCACAAAGTATTTCTTCCTCATGTCGACTTCAAGATGAAGTGAAGAATTCATGTCGGATTCACATTATGGAGACACCTATTCATATATTCATGTCGACTTATTTATAGAGGGAAACCAATATATATATATGGGTGAAGGCACTTCGCATGTCTACAGTCAGAAGCTCAAACATCTCTCTGAGTTTTTCAGATGATAGTGACAGAGACAAGTTCAGATTTTGGGTGGCCTAATGAAGAGTGAAGTTCGGATATATCTTTGAGATTTTCGGATATATGATGAGGGAGCAACGAAGAAGTGTAAGGGCTAATCACAAGAACAGTAGTTCAGATTTCAAAGGGAAAGTCTCGATGTCACTGTGGAAGATCACAGATAGGACAAGGGCATATAAGCACAGTTCAGTGCTATAATGATACCACAGTTCGATCTTATGTATACCTCAGTTTGGTGCATTCATACCACAGTTCGGTGCTAATGATACTATAGTTCAGTGCTTTGATTATGTCCAAGATCTCTCATCAATTTCGGTGCTATCTCCTTTAGTCAAGATCTCGATGCAATCTTTGGTTTTGGTGTCACCACAGTAAGATGATCTCAGTGACAATGATTAGATCTCAATGGTGGAAATGTCTCAGTGTCAAGAAGGTCTCAGTGGAAGAGGAGTCAAGAAGAAGGTTGACTATCAAAGAGAACTTGTGTCTTGGTCTTGGAGTGGCAAATAGGTCAAGGGTCTTGGTCTTGTTATTTGTCAATTGGAATTTCTATAAGAAAAATTTGTGCGGGTTTTCTGCTCAAAGAGTGAGAGGTTTGGCCCTCGCTGATAGCCTACATTTTTTGTCTCTTGTCTATTTATGTTCATGCATTGGTAGCCATTTGATGAAGAAGAACACTCATAATCTATGTAGATGAAGATCCTAATCTAAAGTTATTAAAAGCACTCACAAGGAGTTACTAATCAAGAGAAATCACTTAATTCATGATGCCCTAGATTTCTCAACATTGAGAAGCCCAATAAGGGTCTATCACATGATGACTAGGACTAAGACTTATGACATAAACCCTAAGAGCACTCAATGGGTGCTTCGACCTAGAAACAAAATAAACAAAGCATGAAACCCATGCTTATGAATAATTTTCTTTTACAATAAATTTTTCTTTTCTTTCTTTCGACAAATACATTACATCATCACTCAAATGCAATTATGAAGACCGATACTAGTTACATTTCTCAACAAATTCCCCCACTTAGAAGCCCCTCCTTTGATGGCTCTTGACACCCTTGGATCACCCTTGATGGCATCTCCCTTCACCTCAAAAATCAGAATTTTTGGACTCCTATAAAAGCCTCATTTTCAAGACAGCCTCATCTCCGAAAGTCTGCCCCTCTTCAAGTCAGCCCCATTGGTGAATGGACATGACTCTTCACCCCACATCAACCACTATAAATATAAGTCAAGTTCACCTCATTTTGGCATCATATCACTCACACATCTTGGGTCTCCATTTTTTATTAGTCCGTACAACATGAGGCAACTTCTTCTTTCCACACGTGCAAAGGGTTCCTTGGCTGTTATGTTTTTCCCACGTTAACTTTTATTCAACAGACTTTGACCAACGTTGACCAAGGACTTGAGAGACTATTTGACTCCGTTTTCACTTGGAGTGTTAAAATTGGCAACTAGGGCCAAATTCCACCTTGGGACAACTCATTTGATGGAGATAATGATTGCATTAAATTCCCCTTTTTGAGAGGACCAAAATTGATATAAAGATAATCCAATTTGGACAAGCAGAACTTAGAAGTGTGCTTTTGAATTTATGCCCACACGTGCAAATTGTTCAGGTCAGCCACATTAACATGTAGGCTCATGAAGCCTAATGGACATGACTCTTCACCCTCGACTACTTGTATAAATACAAGTGCCCTCTCACATCATTTGGCATTATCATCACTCATGCATTCTTCTCTCTCCTCTCATTGGTTCATATAGAATTGGGCACTCTCTCTCTCTCTCACATGTGGCACAAGGAGGACGAATTTTTGGACAGAATTATAGGGCCTGTTGACTGCTGGAGTAGCACCTGACGATTATTTGACGACTCCATGCCCAAGGATCATCCCGAAGACACTTGTACCATCAGAGATGTCATCAGTCAACAGAGTTTTTTTTAACTCTCCTTCTATCTTCTCATCATATTTCTTCTCTGTACCCAGATTCCACACCCTACGGGGAATTGTAATAAGTGATGCTAGTATGATGTTCTTGAATTTGTAACAGGCCTAAGATGTGGGACTCGATCAGCAAACGAGTACACCTTGGAGTGTTTTTTTTATCCGGTGGATTATCCCTTTCGTTTCCTTTCTTTTTCAGAGGGGGATAATCCTCTGGATTTTTTCACTCGTGCTCACCCCAAAGCCGAGGTGACGGTTTGAAGATTGAGCCCCTGACACATCTTAGTGTCTAGGGTCGATGTATATTACCATACTAGATCACACGTAAAGTTTCGTGGAATTTGGCTAGGTCTAGGTAGGATTTTTAATAGTTAAAAATTTCCCGCAAAACGGGATTTTTTAATTATTTTTTGTATAAAGGCATTAAATAAGGGCATGAGAGATGTGGGGCGTAAAATGAAAGTCAATATTCATCCTCAGAGGCCCAGCCATCTCCTAGAGCCTTAACTTTGGGGCGTCAATTTATTTAAAAATGACTCAGAGTCCTCAAAAGGCAATTTTCCAGTGTACGTTGGCAAAAAAAGAAGTAAATTAAAATAAAATGATATAATTTGGGAAAAAATTTAAAATTTCCAAAGTCAAAATAAGTCAAATTTTGACATGGAGATTAAGCAGATGATCAAGGATGATGTGGCAAATTAATGTGGGGCCCACATCAAGTCAAAGGTCAAAGTCAAAGTTTCAGAAAGTCAAAGTCAAACTCAAAGGTCAAAGTCAAAGGTCAAAGTCAAAGTTTGAGTTCATAGAATTTCAAAGTGTAACTTTGATTTAAAGTTGATATTGAAGAATTATTTTAAAATCGAAGTGGGACCCCCCATCATACCATAACTCAGGCAACCAAAAGAATTAAGTTCCGTACGCTGTCCGTACGATTTCCGTACGGCAGCCATTTTGGCACATGGTCAAAGAGCCAGTCAGCAAGTCAAAGGAATCCGTATGGCAGTCAAATGGAATATTAACGTTGAATTTCAGCATATAACGTGGGCATTCCATATTGCCATAGCTCAGCAAATTAAAAGGGAGACCGTACGATTTCCGTACGACCGTACGGCAGCCACCCGGTCAGCAAGTCAGAGGTTCAGTAAATCAGCAATCCACGCTGGCAGCCAAATGGAATGTTAAATATTATGTCAGCATATAACGTAGACAACTCAGCAAATCAACTATTGAAACCCAGCCGTACGCAGATCAGCCGTACGTACGGCAGTCAAAGCCAGTCCGTACGCAGATTGAACAGCAGATTTCGGTGGGCAGTAAACAACCAGTTAAATCAGAGTTATTTCAGCAGTTCATGAACAGCAGTTAACTCGGCATATTTCAAGTTAATATTGGCAGCCAATTAACACACAGTAAACAGCAAGTTACAGGCAGTTATTCCAGCAGTTTAACATGTTCAGTCAACAGTTGTTTCATCAGCAGTTATCTTCAGTCAAGCAACAGTTCAAAGGCAGCCACGTGGAAGTCAAACAACAGTTATCTACACATTGGGATTGTCATCAGGCCACTTGTCATTTCATTTCTTCATTGGGATCTTCACCTTATTGCCATTTGTCACTGGGAATTTGCCTTGGGATTGTCTCTCATTTTCCTATTTATATGAGCCTTGGGCTCTTATTGTATCATCATAGAACAAGCTATTGGGCTGGCGGAGACTCTGCCGGATTGTGTATTCAGTATTCTTATTAATAATAAAAGTCTTTGGGGTTAGCAGCTTCTCGTGTGGTGCATGTCTTGGTATATGAGGTATACTTGTATCGTTTAATGTTCATGTGATTTTCATTTTGCTTCCTAAGTTGTTTTTTCATTTTGCCTGAAGGCACTATTGTCTAGGGAGGAGAGATCTGCAGCTATCTCAGATCTCTTCTGGGCTTGGTATATCTTGCACGCTTGTTGTAGCTTGTCCATTCTCGGTTGAATGACAAGCTCAACTTGGTCTCTATATGCCAAGTTCCTTTCTGCACTAACAACTCGTTTGCAAGTGTTTTCTGTGTTCTCAAGCGACAGGTTTGCCAGCTCTGTTGGAGGGCGAGGACTTCTTCGACGGGAATAGTCACCTCCCAGGATACCAAGGATCCCACATGCTGTTCAAGCTATCAAGCTCCTAAGACACCAAAAAAAAGGATTTGCGCAAGAGGGAAGTACCCTGATCTCTTAGCTTCGTTTCTATTTTGAAAGTCAAAGCAAATTTTCCCTTTTCATTTAAAAGCATTTCGTTTCCATTTTGAGCATAAAAAGAAGTACAAACAAAAAATATTTTCATTTCCGAAATAACAACGTTATAAGGCACTGGTCATTTGTGTGGTACATGTTCATCGTATGGTTTATGGCTATTGTTTATATTTCGTTTTGATTTTAGATCTCAGATTGACAATCTTGTTTACTTAAATAATCCTCCTAGAACTTTTCATATTAGCTTTAGGCTTAACTTTCCATTTAGGGACCACCCCCCTTAGCTAGCCTAGGAGATAGCTAAAACGGAGAGAGTTGGGAACAGCGTGACAGCCCCTTCTCTGAGTTCCCTGCCACCAACCACACCTTGTGGGGTTGAAGGCTTTTTCTCGCTAACTGTGTAGGTAGGTGCGGGCGGCAGGGTCAACGGGGCCGAAAATTTCAGACTTTTCTGTAGTTAGACCAGCGTTGACTTTGAATTTATGCACATCCTTTGACTTCAATTTTCAGGGTGATTTTCTGTCTCAGCAAGCTGCATTTTTGGGCACAGAAACCGAGGCAAAAGGAGGAATTTGACCTGCATTGACTGCAGGCCTGTTTAATCACATGGTTGACTTCAGGTTGACCAAATTTGACTGCAGTTTTGTTGACTGTTTTGGGCTGAATTTGACCAACAAGGAAAGCCGAATTTGACTAAGGTAGACAGAGCTCGAGGAGGCAAGTTTGACTATTGCGTTGACCATCTTTGACTTTCTACTTAGGGCTGAATTTGACTGCAAAATTGACAGGGTTGTTTTGACTGTGACTTGGAAGTCAATTTTATTTTTGTACTATCTCTTTGTTGAACATTTGATATAATAAGAAGAAGATTTGATCAAAGGGTTTTCCCTAGTCCCTACATTGGGGTTTTTTATCTAGCATCCGCCAAATCTAGTGTCCTTTTGTCTTGGCTTGTCTTCTGCATTTTGTTTCATTTTCTATCTACTTTTATTGTCAATGTGATTAATGGTTAATGTGATTGCTATTGGAAAACTAAATGAAAATTATCATTGGGCTGCTAAAGGAACATTGAAGTAATTGTGCTAAGCATAGAACACACCATTGTTAACTAAAACTAACAAGGTATCAGAGCTCAGGTGAAGAAAAAGCCCAAGCAAGAGTGAGAAAAAGTAATCACTAAGAGAGATTTGTTGGATAAGACTATTGGACTAATGGCTACTATATCTTACTTCAAATCTGAGGACAAGCTCAAGGACAAATCTAACTATCATGCATGGAAGATGACTTTGGACATGACTTTGGAAGAGCATGATGCCATGGACTATGTGAAGGGAAGAGTGGTGGAGCCTCATCAAAATGCACCTGCTGCTGTGAAGACTAAATACAAGAAAGGTGAGGTCAAAACAAATAAAATTATTATAGACTCCATTCAAAAGCATTTGGTTGCCTATATTTTTTATGGAAACATCTAAGGAGATGTATGATAAGTTGGTTGGGATGTTCAAAGTAAAAAATGCAAATCAAATCCTCTTTCTCAAGAGCAAGTTGGAGGATATCAACATGGATAAAGGGGAGTCTATCCAATCCTACTTCATGAGGATCACACAAATCAAGAATGGCCTTCTATCTACTAGAGAAGTTATTGCTGACAAGGAGCTCACTCTCATTGCACTTGGAGGTCTTCCAAGATCATGGGATGTGTTTAACACAATCATTCTCAACAATGACAGGATTCCTGGTTTTGATGAATAATTGGCTAGATGCACTTAAGAAGAGACAAGGATGATGGAGAGAGACAAGCCCTCAAATGGAAATGAACCCACTGCCTAATCCACTCATGCTAAGAGGAAGAATAATGTTGGTCCAAGAAGACAAGGTCAAGGATTCAAGCAGGGATTCAAAGAAAGAAGAAAAGGAAGGTGCTACAATTGCAACAGGTTTGGCCATTATGCTAGAGAGTGTCCTCACAAGAAGGATCCTCCAAGGGATGACGACAACAACAACAACAACTACAAAGGCAATGGCCATCAAAGGAACAAGAAGTTCAACAATAAAAGAAAAAGCAATGCTCCCAATGCTCGAGATGGAAATGGTCGACCTCCCAAAAGGACAAGAAATTCTAGGTATGAGGAAAGTAATGTTGTAGGAAAACAAAAAGAATTTTATCTTATTTCTTCTCGATCTACTGCCTCTCCTCCGGGTACTTTGGATCATTGGTTGATTGATAATGGAGCCTCAAGGTACTTCACTAAGTACAAGGAGGTCCTCTCAAATTTGGATGAAAAGAAGACAAATTTGGAGATCATACTTGGAGACAATGCCACCAACCCCGTGAAAGGGATAGGTATTGTCACTCTTCACTTAAATCAAGGTCAACACAAAAAGTATTGTATGTGCCCGATTTGAAGAAGAACCTGGTGTCTATTTTTGCGATAGAAGATAAAGGCTTCAAAGTAGCATTCATTTATGCAAAGGTACATATTTGGAAAACAAAACCGAAAGATGCATTTACACTTGGATTTAGCATTGAAGGTCTCTATAAAGTTGGAGGAATTCCTTTGGAAGCCTTAACCTGCGATACTTCTCTTCAATCTGAATTATGGCACTAGAGATTTTCTCACCTTCATTACAAACCTTACCTGGGGTAAAGAGGATAGTCACAAGTATGCCTGAGTTCAACATGAATCATGAAGGAGTTTGTTAGGGTTGTGTAGTTGGGAAACTTACAAGGGGACCATTCCCTTCAAGTGAAAGCCAAACTACTGATATTCTTCAATTGGTCCATTCTGACCTATCTAGTATGTTGCCTGTAACATCATTGGGAGGATACTTATACTATGCAATTTTTGTGGATGACTTCTCTTGCAAAACATGGATCTTTTTCTTGAAGAAGAAGGATGAAGTGTTCAAATGGTTTCGTTCTTTCAAAGCCTTGATGGAAAATCAAATATGGAAGAAGATCAAAATATTAAGGACCGACAATGGAACTGAAAATGAATCAAATGAATTCAGTGACTTTTGCAAAGAGGCTGGCATTAAGTGGGAGACAACCGTTCCATACACTCTTGAGCAAAATGGAGTTGTTGAAAGAAAGAATCGAACAATCATGGAAGCCACCCGTGCCATGCTACATGATCAAGGTCAAGTTCTTATGGGGAGAAACTGCAAACATTGTTGTATATGTTCAAAATAGGAGCTTGCATCAAGCATTGGATTTCAAGACACCCGAAGAAGTTTACACTGGTAAGAAACCTGATGTTTCTCATTTTAGAATATTTGGTTGTCCCATGTATTTTCATGTGCTTAAAGAGAAAAGAAACAAGTTAGAACCATCAGAGAAGAAAGGTATATTTATGGGCTATAATGAAAATTCAAAGGCATATAGAATTTATGTGCCTGGGCAAAGAGATGTGGAAGTAAGCCATGATGTCACCTTCGATGAAGACATTGCCCTTGGGAAGGCCAGAGATCTCCCCGTTCCAAGAAGGATAATGATGATGCTGTAGAAAAGTAGCATGAACCTCCGACAGATATGCCTATGCTCGATGTTGAAGGCCCGATGGATCCCACTAATCCACCTCCTAGTGATCCCCTACCTCAAGAAAAAGACCTTTATGGCTCAAAGATACTCTCGAAGATGCTAAAAGACATATTGCTCCAAGAGGGGCATTCCGTGAAAGCAAGAAGCCGAATAGGTATCAAGGGTACTTAGTTGCTATGAGTACTATTGTTCAATCTGAGCCATGTACGTTCGAAGAAGCTGTAAAGCACCAAGTCTAGAAGGACGCGATGAATGAGGAATATGAATCTATCATGAAAAATGATGTTTGGGATGTGGTGCCTAAACCGAAGGACAAGTCCACAGTCACCTCAAAATGGTTATACAAAATTAAACAAGGAGCTAATGGGAGTGCTGAAAAATATAAAGCCAGGTTCATTGCTCAAGGCTTCTCTCAAAAGAAAGGAGTGGACTATGGCGAGATATTTGCACTAGCTGCCAGATATATCACTATCCGATCGATTTTTGCTCTCGCTGCCTCTCAAGGACGGAGCCTACATCAAATGGGCATTAAGACTACTTTCTTGCATGGCTCGCTTAAGGAGGAAGTCTACTTGGAACAACCTCAAGGGTTCGAAGTACAAGATCGACAGACACACGTATGCAAGTTAAAGAAATCCTGCTATTAGTTGAAGCAAGCCCCTAGGGCTTGGTATGAAAGGATTGATAGTTATTTTATGAAGCTAGGATTTACAAAGAGCGATGTTGATCCTAACCTATACTTCAAGGTTGAAAAGGACATGCCTCTCATTTTGTAGTTGATCTCTTTCTGACAGGTGCAGAGCCTCTCATTTATCAATGCAAGAGGGAGTTGGCTTCCGAGTTCGAGATGAAGGACCTAGGTCTAATTCACTACTTCCTAGGCCTAGAGGTCTAGCAAAAGCCAGGTGATATTTTCCTTTCCCAAGGAAAATACATTGTGAAGGTGCTCGAGAGATGTGGGATAGTGGATTGCAAGTCTGTGTCTACTTCGATGGCACTCAACTTCAAGAAACTATGTGGAAGTGTTGTTGGGCCCGAATTGGAAAACCCTTCCGAGTATCAACAACTTGTGGTGGCCCTGATGCTCTTGATAAACTCCCAACCAAATATATGCTTCACCGTGAATATGTCGAGTCAATATATGGTCGAGCCTCATCTCATACATTGGATTGTTGCTAAGAATCTCTTGAGATATCTCTGTGGCACAATCAACTATGAACAGAGATAAACTGCCTGGAATTTGAGGCTACATGGATACACTGATGTTGACTGGGCTAGTAGTGTAATAGATCGTAAGAGCACATCTGAATGTTACTTCTCATTGGTATCTGCTTCAATTTCTTGGATGAGCAAGAAGCAAAAATTGATTGCTCTAAGTACCGTCGAGGCCAAATACATGGTTGCTAGTATGGCCTGTTGTGAAGCTATTTGGTTGAGGAAGCTCTTTAGTAAGCTATTTGAGCATGTGTTGGATACCACCATGATATATTGCGACAGCCAGAGTGGGATTTGCCTTCCATAGAATCCTGTGTTCCACAACCGCTCCAAGCACATTGATATCAGGTACCACTTTATCCGGGATATGGTACAACAGGGAGCAATATGGGTCCAACACATCAGGACTAATGAGCAGGTCACGGACATCCTCACGAAGCCCTTAGGGAAGGTCAAATTCTTAGCCTTTCGAGAGAGACTTGGAGTCGTGGAAAGACCCTCCCATGAGAGTCCCGCTTGAGTTGGACATTGGGCTCTGGGAGCTCTTGGGGGCTTGGGGTACTTCTTGGAGCTATGAGTGACCATAGGGTGAGTGGTTCACCTTCCCCTATTGGTGCGTTATGCATAGGGTGAGTGGTTCACCTTCCCCTATTTGTGTGTTGTGTACAGGGTGGGTGGTTCACCTTCCCCTACGATTGATGACAGATGTGTGTAGGGTGAGTGGTTCACCTTCCCCTACGATTGATGACAGATGCTTGTAGGGTGAGTGGTTCACCTTCCCCTACGATTGACATATGCATAGGATGAGTGGTTCACCTTCTCCTATGGCATATGAGCAGGATGAGTGGTTCACCTTCTCCTGTTGATGCCCCAGCATACATCCTACCCATGTAGTTTGAGACTCATGGGAAGTACCTCTCATCTGGCCAATGAGTTGGGAAAAGTGGATAGGGACCATAGCACTACTGATGGACGCATCGTGTACTGTCGTACCCCCTCTAGGATGCATGGTGTCCCACAACTACTTGATCTGGGATCAAGTGACTTTTTTCTGTGGAGAGTGGTAAGGTCTTGTGACTCACTCTCAATCGATTCTTCTCAATTATTCATATCATTGTTCAAGAAAGCAGAGATGAGATGAGATACAAAGATGGTTCATGAAGACAGGATGGCATGATGATTGATGATGATGGTTGAATTAGCAAGTGGAATTCTCCCTAGTTGAGAGGGAGTGTTAAAATTTGAAACTACGGCCAAATTCCACCTTGGGACAACTCATTTGATGGAGATAATGATTGCATTAAATACCTATTTTCGAGAGGACCAAAATTGATATAAATATCATCCAATTTGGACAAGAAGAAGTGTGTTTTTGAATTTATGCCCACACATGCAAATTGTTCAGGTCAGTCACCTAATCATGTAGGCTCATGAAGCCCAATGGACATGACTCTTCACCCTCAACGACTTGTATAAATACAAGTGCCCTCTTACCTCATTTGGCATCATCATCACTCACACATTCTTCTCTCTCCTTCTCTCATTGGTTCGTACAACATTGGGCATTCTCTCTCTCACACACATGTTGCACAAGGAGGACAAATTTATGGACAGAATTGCAGGGCCAAAAATTTCGTACTTTCCTATAGTTTGACCAGCGTTGACTTTGACTTTTTCGACATCCTTTGATTTCGATTTTCAAGGTGATTTTCTGTCTCAACAAGCATCATTTTTGGGCACATAAACGGAGGCAAAAGGAGGACTTCGACTTGCGTTGACCATAGGCCTGTTTGACCATAGGGTTGACTTTATGTTGACGAACTTTGACTACAGTTATGTTGACTGTTTTGGGCTGGATTTGACCAACAAAGAAAGCCAAATTTGATTGAGGTTGACCAAGCTCAAAGAGGCAAGTTTAATTGTTGTGTTGACCATCTTTGATTTTATGGTTAGGGCTGAATTTGGCTGTAGAATTTATAGGGTTGTTTTGACTATGATTTGGAAGTTAATTTTACTTTTGTACTCTCTCTCTCTCTGTTGAATATTTGATATATTAATAAGAAGATTTGGCCAAAGGGTTTTCCCCACATTGGGATTTTTTTCCTGGCATCCGCCAAATCTGGAGTCCTCTTGTCTTGGCTTGTCTTCTGCATTTTGTTTCATGTTCTATCTACTTTTACTGTCAATGTGATTAATGGTTAATGCGATTGCTATTGGAAAACTAAATTGAAATTGTCTTTGGGCTACTAAAGGAACATGGAAGTAATTGTGCTAAGCATAGAACATACCATTGTTAACTAAAATTAACATGGAGGAAATTTGTTTGGGTAGGCCGGATTCTTTAGCACACAAAACGAGGATTTCTAGGCATGTTGACCAACGTTGACCGCAAGCATAATTACAGGTTTTAACCGTAGAAGGGTTGACTAGTTTTTCATCTCCATTTTGGGTTGATTTTGACCTGGTGAAGAGGTTGAGTTCCTTGTTGGTTTGACCGAACTAATTGGAGGTTTTTTTACTATAGTTTGACCATTGTTGAGTGGACTAGTTAGGGCAAGTTCATTATTGTTCACAAACTTTAGAATTGTAGTTTTCACAGAGATAGATTTGGATCAGTTTTGGGCTTCTTGTTTATCATCATTGTACAAAATTGGATTCTCTGCTAGACATTTGATATTAATCTATGTCGTAGGAAACGCCAGATTTAGTGGCATACTAGTACCCGGGATGGCCCAAAATGTCGAAACGAGCTTGAAACGTCATCAGTTGTACCGTACAGTGTTTCGCGATTTCAAAACACTGGAGGGTACATCCGGCAGCATTTCGGCTGCAACAGCCGAGTTTCGGCGGCCAAAAATGAAAATTACAAAAAAAATTGGGCCTTTTTCGACCATCTCAATGAGTGGAAAGAGGCCATGGGCCCCATTTAACACCAAAACACACAAATAAACTCATTTTTATGTGGTTGTTAGCTAAAGTTAATAAAATAAAATTACAAATGGAATTCTCTAGAAGATGAGAACAATAGAATTCTCTAGAAACCCTATGAGCCTCTTCTTTTCTTTAAAAAGGCACTTCATTCACTCATTTCTCACACATTGTTTTGCAAGAAGAGCTTCCTATAGCAGCAACAAGGAGTTTATTTGTGTTTTGGAGCGTGGGCAGCAAGAGGAAGGGTGTGGGCAACAAGAGGAAGAGCGCGGGCAGCAGCGAGTTGGGTGAGTTTTCATTTCCTAATTTTGCATCATTCATGTCTTCAAGTAGTGTTTCAAGTGCCCCTAAATTGGGTGAGTTTTTCATTTTGTATTATTGTAATTTTGCAACAATCATGGCTTCTCAAAGTTGTGTTTCAAGTGCGCCTATATATATATATATATATATGAATGACGTTTCAGCTGCATTTCCATTTTCTGGGGGTCGCGTTTTGGGTTGTCCCCATTTCGGAAACTTCTAGATGTTTCAGTGTTTCGTGCAACTTAGATATTAATCAATAAGAAGTATTGGTTGGGTTTTCCCCCATTGTGGGGTTTTGCCCTGACATTAGCCTAAATCTTTGTGTTCTTTGTCTCGGCTTGTCTTCTTGTACATATTATTGTTGATATTCTATCTATAGTTACTATCAATGGTGAATGCTAATTGATTGCTATTGGAATCTGAAGTGAAATTATTATTGGGCTAATAAATTATTGAAGTAATTGTTAAAAGCATAGAACATATCATAAAAATTAGCATAGTTTCAAAGCCAAGGTGAAGACAAAGGCCAAGGAAGAAGTAAGCAATCAATGTTGAAATACTTGGTGTTGTTGGCCAAGTACTATTGTGACAAGTCTCCATGGATGCTACCTCATATTTCAAGACTGAGGATAAGCTCATGACAAGTCAGATTATTATGCCTACAAGATGATTCTTGATTTGACCTTGGAGGAACATGAAGTGTTGAATTATGTGCAAGAAGTGGTGGAGGCTCCTTCAAATGCACCTACTGCTGCTAGAACGAAGTATAGAAAAGATGAAGTCAAAGCTAAGAAAATCTTAGTTAACTCCACTCAAAAGAATTTAATCTCTTATATTTCTGATTTGGGAACTTCAAAGGAAATGTATGATAAATTAATTGGGATGTTCAAAGTCAACAATGCATATCAAATCCTCTTTCTCAAGAACAATTTGAGGGATATCGAGATGGACAAAGGGGAGTCTATTCAAGCCTACTTCATGAGAATAACTCAAGTAAAGAATGATTTGCTATCTATTGGAGAAGTTACTACTGACAGGGAACTCACCCTCATTGCACTTGGAGGTGTTTCAAGACCGTGGGAAACATTTGTCACCACCATTCTCAATAATGACAAGATACATAGTTTTGATGAGCTATTGGCTAGATGCACTCATGAAGAAATAAGGATCATGGAAAGAGATAAGTCTGTCAATGGAAATGAACCTACTGCCTTCCCTACTCATGCTAAAAGGAGGAATGACATTGGTCCATCCAATTCAAGAAAGTTGGGTCAAGGATCTAAGAAAGGATTCAAAGGAAAAAGCAAAGGAAGATGCTACAATTGCAACAAGTTTGAGTACTATGCTAGAGAAAGTCCTAACAAGAAAAACCCTCAAAGGGACAACAACAATAATCAAAGAAACAACAAGTCTAACAATAAAGGAAAAATAAATGCTCTAGCTTCTCGAGAAGGAAATAATCGACCTCCCAAGAGAACAAGAAATGCCAGGTATGATGAAAATAATGTTGTTGAAAAACAAGATGAGTGTCATCTTATGTCTACTTTATCTATTGCCTCTCCTCTGAACACTTTATATCATTGGTTAATTAATAGTGGATCCTCAAGGCACTTCGCTAGATATAAGGAGGTCCTCTCAAATTTAGTTGAGAGGAAGACTAATCTAAATATTATTCTTGGAGATAATGCCACCTACCCCATGAAAGGGATAAGAACCATTACTCTTCACTTGAACTATGGTCAAACCATACATCTTCAGGAAGCTTTGTATGTGTCCGATTTGAAGAAGAATTTGATGTCTATTTCTGCAATGCAAGACAAAGGAAAGGGATAGGAACCATTACTCTTCACTTGAACTATGGTCAAACCATACATCTTTAGGAAGCTTTGTATGTGTCCGATTTGAAGAAGAATTTGGTGTCTATTTCTGCAATGCAAGACAAAGGATTCAAGGTAGCCTTCATTGATGGAAAGGTATGTGCATGGCATATGAACTTTAAAGATGCTTTTACTCTTGGGTTTAGGGTTGATGGTCTTTATCAAGTTGGTGGAATTCTTTTGGGAGCTTTGGCAAATGATATCTCTATTCAATGTGAGCTATCGCACTAGAGATTTGCTCACTTACATGACAAAGCCTTACCTGGCATAAGGAAGATGGTTACAGGGGTGCACAAATTCCATATGAGTCATGAAGGAGTTTGTCAAAGTTGTGCAGCTGGAAAGCATACAAAGGGACCATTCCTTTCTAGTGAGAGCAAGACATTTGATATTCTTCAATTGGTCCATTTTGACACTTCATTGGGAGGATATTTATACTATGTGATATTTGTGGATGATTTCTCCCGCAAGACTTGGATTTATTTCCTAAAGAAGAAGAATGAAGTATTTAGATGGTTTTGTTCTTTCAAAGCCTTGGTGGAGAGTCATACAAGAAAGAAGATCAAGACATTAAGAACTGATAATGGAACCAAGTATGAATCTAATGAATTCAATGACCTTTGCAGAGAGGAAGGTATTAAGAGGGAGACAACCATTCCATATAATCCACAACAAAATGGAGTTGTCGAGTGAAAGAATCGAACTATTATGGAAGTCACCCATGTCATGATTTATGATCAAGATATACCAAAGATTTTATGGAGAGAAGCTACAAACATTGTTTTGTATGTTCAAAATAGGAACAAGTTGGAAGCCTCTGGGAAGAAAGGTGTACTTGTTGGAAATAGTGAAGTTTCAAAGGCATATCGAATTTATGTACCTGATCAAAGGGATGTGGAAGTAAATAGAGATGTTACTTTTGATGAAGACACTTTCCTCGGAAAAGTAAGGGATCTCCCTATCACAAGAAAGGATAATGATGCTACTAAGAGTCAAAAAGAACATCTGACGGATGAGCTCATGCCCGATGTTGATGGCCTGAAGGATCCACTTATTGGAAAATAACTAGGTTCGATCTTCATAATGACATGTGTAATTGTGATTTTAAAATGATGTAAAGAAGAAAAGTAAAATTATTATTGTAATGCTTGCCTCATGGGTTTCATGAGCAAGGAATTTCAATTTTAGATGGCTCCCATTGTGAGCCTTCAGTGTTTGTCATCTAGTCATAAAAGTCAAAGAGAGTCAATGTCATGTATGAAGAACCCTTCTTGGGCATGTTACAAATGAATACAAGTCAATAGGATTGTCAAGTAGCCCTCCAAGACAAGCATAAATTATCCTTCTTCTAATCGGCTTCAAGATGAAATATAGAACTCATGTCGACTCACCTAAATTGGAGACACAACTCTTCACATGGTCATGTTGACTAATATATATGGACAGACTACTATAAATAGGCAGCTCATCCTATTCCACAATTGTTAAGTTTAGGTATGTTCTATGCTAGAGCAATTTATTTAAATTTTCACAGTTAGCAATCACATCAGCATTACGATAAACTGCAGATAGAACATAAATATAAAATGCAGAAGACAAGCCAAGACAAGAGGACACAAGATATGGCGCGAGCCAGGGACAAACCCCACAATGTGTGGGGAAACCCTTTGATCAAATCTTCTTTTATCTTCAAAGTTCAGCAGAGAAAGAGAGAGAGAGTACATTTACATCAGAAGTCAATACTTTGACTTATCTAAATCTAACATAGATCATTTCGTATCATGATGAGATCAGTTGAAGACATCCTGCTTCAACTGATACCGGTCATCGTGCTGCATCTAGTCCTCTAGTTTCACAACAGCATACTACACCATGTTGTTGTCCATGTCCATGATCTTATCCATCATAATGTTGCTCTGCTTTGATCTTCATGCTGCTCATCTTGCTGCATCTTCCATGGTGTCATTCATCAACAAGTTGACCATGCTTATGATTACCTTCACCATAATGTTGTCCATGCTCCATGTATCATTGTGCTGCCCATGCACATGATATCATACATCATGCTGCCCATATATATCAAGTTGTCCATATATATATATCATGCTGCATCTTCCTTCATCATTCCTTCCGCTGGGATCATCATGATGCACATTCATATTAGTGTCATCGAGATCAAGTTTGTGAGATCATATTTTATACCACAAGTCAGCAAATCATGGCTTCCACAAGCTGCTCAATAATCTGATTCAAATCTGGTCAACACATTGACCCAATATACAACAACCTTGCCTCCAAATCTGTTGTCCCACGCTGCCCTTGACTGTTCCTGGTTAGGGCACTTTAGCACATTGCAACAGCCCTTGAACAATCTCGGAACAGTCCTCAAACATCCTTCAATCCTTGTGGCTCACCTTAGTGTGATCCCTCTGCTTCCACGCTGGAGATTAGGGCACAATATAGCCCCAAAACAGACCCACGCATGTGTTTGCTGTGGTGGTATGGCCTGTGGCCTACCACACAGCCTGCCTGTAACTAACTGTGGTGCATATGACAGTGAGGCAGTGTCTCCATTAACTGCGTATAGACTGTGTTTAGATGTCTTTAATGACCAACATATTATGTCTCCATGCTGTGCGTATTAGTGTCTCAAAGACCAGCGTATTATGTCTCCTTGTTGTGCATGTTAGAGTCTTTATAACAGCCTTTAGCTTGGCTGTGGCTTCATGCCTTGACCCAATACTTCTGCGGCTTCATACCTAGGCTGTGGCTTCATGCCTTGACCCAATACCTCTGCGGCTATCCTTTATGACAACGTATAAGTGCCTGCAGCTACCCTTTTATGACAGCGTATAAGTGCCTCATGAACAACATATAAGGTCTCATCATGAACAGTGTATAAGGCCTCTGTTTGCTGCGTAGATCATCCTCATAAGCCTGCGGCTTACTGTGTTTAGGGCATCACTGCGGTTAGGGCATCATCTTTAGGTCAGAATATCTTCATTGTGTCTCTCCTTCACCAAAACCCAAAGACGTGGAGAGGAGGAGACAACTCATGAAGATATGTCCAAATGACATCAAATCCTCATCTATTTATACCAAAAAGAGGATGATGAATAGACACGTCGGTTGGGCTTCTAGAGCCTACATAAGAGCTGGTCGGCTTGATAATAATTATATAAACAAAATAAATTCATATCTCCATAAATACTTATCGGAATCGGATGATCTTTGGATCGATCCTACACCTCTCGACGAGAGGGATCCAATAAAAATATCAGCTGCCATAAATAAGCTGACCCACATGGAGTTTGGCCCTAGTTGCCAATTTAACAGCAATGCTAGGGCAGGTTAGAGCCTGTGCAGGGTGTTGTAGAATCCTTCCAGGAATAGCTGGTGAATCAAGGAGTCAAAGCTTCCTTCAGGTCAAAGCCTATAAACTCGGGCGTTAGAGCATCCATCTAGTTGGAGCTGGTAAACAATGTGTTGGATCATCCTTCAGGTTGGAGCCTGTAAATCTGGGCGTTGGAGCATTCTTCTAGTAGCAGCTGGTAAATAGGGTGTCAGAGCATCCATCAGGTTGTAGCATGTAAACCAAGGGGTTCGAGCCTCCCTCAGTTGGAGCTAAAAATATTGATAGACATTTTACTAAAGACAAATATCAAGAAACGTTCAGTGGTTTTTGTCCCGGAGGGGTTTCCACCTAAAAATTTGTTGTCTACTATCCTAATGATTGTGCATTGTTGAATGGTGTTGTTTATTGCAGTGTTGTGAAAATCGCGATTCAATCGCGCGTTTTTGAAAAAATCGCGAGTTTTTTCCCCTGGCGATTAAATCGCGATTTTTAAACGAAAAAATCGCGGAGAAATTTTTTTTGCCGATTTTTTCGAAAAAATCGCGATTTTTACGGTAAAAATCGCGGGGTCGGGCGGCAGCGGGTTTTTAAATAGGAAAATGAAAAATCATTTGCCCATTTGGACAGCGCGCGGTGGAGGAAAGCTTCTCAGCTGGGAGAGAGGACCTTGAGGGCGATTTTGCTGATTCGAGAGGAGATCGCTCACTATTTCGACAGGAGATCGCCATTTTCACCGTAGAATCGGTATGTAGGTTGATTTTTTTTAGTTTTCATTGTTTCAAAACAATGTTTTTCTATGTTTTTAATTTTTTTTTGTTGAAAAACTTCATATGGGCACCATTTTTTTTTTGTTTTCATTGTGTTTAAAGAATTGTTTCTATTTCTTCATTGATTTGGGATGGGTAGCTTGGTATGGCTATGGGAACCAATTTTGTTTTTTGTTTTCATGTTTTTTAAACATTGTTTATGTTTTTTCATTGTTTTTGGCATTTGCTTGCCATTTGGTTGGGTAACTTGGGTTTGGAACTTTGGATTCTATCATTCTAGA